>JAGDQP010023443.1:16437-29156 GCA_022664845.1 Lepisma saccharinum
GGCGCTATTATATTTTTTGCAATTCGGCCAGTTTGATTCTACAAGAAATTTACAAATTCTAACATCTACAAATTTAGAAATGCTAGTGAATTTCGAAAGGATACAATAATACAAAATAAATTATTCACAGAAAGAAATTGTGAGAGTTTCAAGCACGAGCAGGAGTTGCTGTAAGCTCTGTATTTTCATATTCCTCTTGGTTGCACACTGAATTGGATAAACAGTTATGTTTCCAACTCCAAGCTCAACCACAGTAGCACACAAACGTTGAAAATACGTGGATTAAATGGGCCACGGTGACTCAGTTGGCAGAGCGCTCACCTCTGGTGCTAGGGGTCGTCGGATCGATCCGTGCTCATGCCATGTGGGCTTTGTGGTGGACAAACATCGTGTGCGTGGGTTTCCTCGGGGTTCTCCCGTTTTCTCCCACTTTATTCATTCCACCAATTCATCTCATCGTCATCCATACGCCCTGAGGCATAGTTGCCTAAAGGCCTTAAAATTCAAACTTGGATTAAACGTTAGTACCGAAACGTTATGTTAACGTTGTAAATGCACCGAAATGTCCGCTGTTCAACGTTTTATTCGACGTTGAATAATGGTTGAGAAGAAACGGGTTTAGTTGGCCAGAACAGAGCATGAATTCTGTCTGTTAGTATACACATATTTAGTTTCATTTTATCCGTTGCTTTTATCACGATAAACGGTGTTAATTTTCCAACAGTAAATAATCCGAGCGGCTGGTGTGGGGTTCGAACAGAGGAGGAGCGTTCTGCTTCCGCGTTTACCACTTATCCAATAATCCACCTGGAGAGGCTACTACTCTCTTACTGTATCGTTGAAACTAAATGCTGGTTGAAATATAGTTTAAAATTCAACATGCAAATGAAAACATGAAATACAGTTATTTTCATTGTATTTGCTTTTAATGTTTAAGCAATTAAATTAGAAATACAAGTGTGAAACGAAATCTAGGACATAGTATGAATGATAGTTGAAAGTACGTCACATTAACGTCGTATCAAGCAAATTCTAACTTCGTTGAAATATGGTTTAAAATTCAATCTGTTTTCAACGTGTACATGAGAACACTAAAATTAGTTTGTGCCATTCAATTAGTTTTAAATTATATTGTTGGCATAACCTTAGTTGAAAAGTTCTTGGAATGAAATACAAGACGTGGGCGTATTTATCTGAGAAATCGTACTTATCTTTCTACGCAGCCTCTCTTGACATTAATGCATTTGTTTAAAAGATGTTCTAAAGATTTTATGCTGTCGCGGAGAACAGATTCCTCTAGGTCTGCAAAATTCTCCTCCACTGACGCTTGAAGCTCTTCGTCTGAAATGAATCGAGGTCCAGAAAGATATTTTTCCAGTTTCGGGAAGAGATGGAAGCACGATGGAGCCAAAATCTAACTAATATGGTGGATGTGGCAGAAAATCAAAACCCATTTCATTGATTTTTGCCATTGAAACGACACCAATATGAAGCCGAGCTAAGTAAGATGATTTCTCTTTGCTAAACCGAGCATTTTTGAGTCATTTCTTTCCTTTAGTTGGTCTAAAAGCTGTCCGTAGTATTCGCCGGTATTGGTTGTACCTGGCGGGAGGTAATCAATGAAAAGGATAACTTTTGCAACCCAGAAAACTTGATACCATATTTTTCCGGCCGAACTCAGACACATGGTCTTCTTTGGAGGTGGAGAACCAAAATGATTCCACTGCTTTGAATGGTGTTTAGTGTCTGAAGTGAGGTACCTATGTTTCATCAGTAGTTACGAATCGACGCGATTTTTTTTTTTTTTTTTTTCATTTTAATGGGCTAAGTTGTCTTTAGAGAGCTGCATTTTTAGTAGTTTTTGGCCGTGTCAACAATCACGGAGGGTTCGCGGCACTCATCTTGTAGACCGTTTTATCATGCACAATTCGTTTGTCAAGATGCGAAACACGCATTCACCTGAATTACCCAGACTAGTATATATAATAAGACCTTTAGAAGGAACTTTGGCTCAGGCCAAATAGATGATGTGAGAATTGGTGAAATAAAGAGAGTAGGAGGAAACGGGCGAACCCCATGAGAACTCACGCACACGATGTTTGCCACCAAAGAGCCCATATGGCACGATACGGGATAGAACCGGGGACCGCACGCACGAAGGATAAGAGCTTTATCACTGAGTCACTGCGGTTCTGTGATCAGTAAAGTTACTGGAAATTTCCATGCATCTAGGTTGCCTGACTTTCGACATGAATGTTTGTGGATACTTTCAACATTGATTCTTAAAGTTATGGATTTAGTTACATCTAAAATGATTTTCTAACATTTTTTTTAACATTTACAGTAGAACCGCGGTAATCCGGCCTCCGATGGTTCGACTCCTAGTATAATCCGACTATGATGGGGCTATAGAAAATTGGCAGATTTCTGCACTTGTCCTTGAAACACTACGTATATTGTTGAGTCAGTTAGCATAACACTTAACCAGTTCGTTTTCTTGCTTTACTACTATTTATTGTTAAAGCAGTGATTTTTGACAAGGTGAACAGTTTGTTTTTGTATTTTTCCTAATTTTTCTTGGTTATCAAATGGAATTCTTTACACTTTACTGTAGTATATTAAATATTTTTGCTCCTCTGATAATCCGACTTTTCCTGCGTTCCGATCATGCTCTCAGTCCCAAAGGTGACGGATTAACGAGGTTCTACTACAATTTAAACGTAAATAAAACGACTTTCATTTAAACGTCGCACTTTTCTGTCTGTGACTGATAGAAATTTGAGGATTTTCTAAAGTTCAACAGTTTAAGCATAATTTGAGCACATAATACCAGTGAATTCGTAATGGACAATCCTGGTTCTATTTCCTCGTAAATCCAGAAAAACATAATTTTAATTTTAGCACGGTGTTCCCTGGAATATTGATTTCTACTTGAAATATAATCATAAGACTTTGATTTAATCAAAATACAGGTAAAATTTCTTTACAACAAACGTCATTATAACGAAATTTCCGATAGAACGAAGTTCTTCGGATTCCCGCCGAATTCTTGTTCTGTAATACAGTGTTCATTACAACGAATATTCGTTATAAGGAAATAAAATCACGGGGTCTGTAAAATTCGTTATAATGAAAATATACCTGTATTTTGTTTTAATCGAAGAAATCGGTTTCAATTTTAATTAGAAATTGGTATCGACTTTTAATCAATAAATTAGTTTCGAAGCTGTAAAGTACATTTCTGTAGCTCCGAAACACGGCGGAATTTCCACCCAGATGATCAGAACTTCTTTTCTTATGTACTGTTACCTCCGAAAGTTCGTCGCGCATTATGTATCAAGTTTCCAGTGTGTATTTTTTTTTTTTTTTCGTACGTTCTATCAACTTACTGAGAAGAATCAGGTTTCTTTCTTTCTCCTTAATATTCTGTATATGATACAAAGATAATCAGAATACATTCTTGATTCTTTCGGTTTGAGACTCAAAACAGTGCTCTCTATTGTTATGAATAGTACATTAAAAACTAGAATTTTGTAGCGTTTCAGATGGATACATTACTTCTGTGAGTAAAATTACATAACGCAGTAATTTGGTCGTAATATTTGGAAGTGGGTGTTGCGATTTTCGGGATGGTTGTTGATGTATCAAATAAAAGTATGGTTTAATAGGATAACCTTGTGCTAGGCACATTAGTTCTAGTTCCTAATGTCTGTTGTAGCTTGGAAGCTGAGCTCACACCTACTTGTTTAATAAAGATGACAGATAATTATTAGGATTCTCTATTCTAAGAGGTGAGAGAAAGCATCCTTGGTTTCATAAAGGGAGACATGCTTTGATACACACAGGTAAGACGTGGAATTCCGTCTATTCAAATCTATTCAACATCTAAGACGTCTGTTTTGTATTAATAAATAAAACTAAAATAAATAATTAGAGTGGAAATATAGTATGTGTTAAATTCTATTTTATTGTTCAGATACTTTTGTGGCACTAGGGGACGCCATCCCCACGCAGTTGAACTATTTCAACTCTTTGCTCCTAGTGTAACATTTTATTTCGTCCATTCAAGCTTTTTTTTTTATCAAGATAAACTTCTGAATCAAGATATGTGGAAACGTATATCTTTCACTTACATTGATTTGTGGCCTTTAGGTATGGATGGCTCGCGCTGAGATAGGTTAGGGGAAAGGATGCAGGAATGAATCGACTAGGGTCTAGATTAAAGGTATCATCCCGGCATTTGCTTGGTCAGACTAACGACAAAAAAACTAAAAATAACTCAGCTAGGATTATTGATTTCTAGTATCGAGCCCAGGACCTTTCCAGGAGCAAAGTCAACGCTGTACTAACTAAACCACGGCCTCGCGGAACTTCCAATGTTTGCTGGAAAATAATTTGAATAAAGAAAATAATAATAATAATAAAACGTTTAACTCCGGGAAGAATCCAAGTAAACAGAGAAGTGAATACATTGTGTGAAGGAAGCTCTCAACATGAAATTTGTTTTTAAAAATTTGCCAGATACGTGCAGTTTTAAGTAATAAAATATTACGATACACTGATTTGAAAAATAAATAATTCTTTTAAAATTTAAGAATACCTGCAATCTTCAATTCATTGAGAACCTAGACAAAATCTTTCAGTTATTCCTAATTTCTTTCTTTTGTGAAGGAAAAAGGAAAGTAGCATTCAAATAAAAAATAACTAAACGAGACAATTCATTTCTGACAAATGGATAAAAAAATGCATTGCAAAACATCAAAATATAATTATTTTCGTTCTTAATTTAAAGTTATTTATAGACCTTACAGTCAGCTATGGGATAAGCCTGTCATATTCCAGAGGGATGGCGTCCTTCGTGAAGCACTCTTCCGAGTATAGGGAGGGTTAAGTTAGCGGTTATGACCTTTTCTAGAGCTATTATATCAAGATTCGGCCGGTGAAACTAAGAAAATCTTCGGAAAACCTCGGGCAATGTGGCCGAAAACTGGATTCGAAGCTGCGTGTCTCCCCGGTGCCAATCCAAGGTCTCAGAATATATAAGTTACTTATTATATGTAGTACACGTCTGTGAAGCTCTTATGATCCACAAAGGGTAGTTTTTTCCTAAGAGGATTACCAAAGAAACATTACATCCAACGTTCAATACAATAACCAGTTAGTTTCGCTGCAATGTGTTAAGATCTGCCCTTCAGTTAATAAAAAAGTTAAACGAAGCAGATGCATCCATGGTGTATTAAACCTTTAAACAATGTTCCAAAAGTAGGAACTAACTTTATATTTTTGTCTTCTAAATATGGCTGTACGTGCATTCATTCCATGTTCCCTGCCGATGAAGGTTTTGGCTTTTTTTTTTTTTTTTTTATTTACTTCAGAATTTTTGGAAAAGCTTTTACTTTAAAAGTTCAAAGAAATCGCCAGCGTTTGTATAAAAAATAATAATAATAATAATAATAAAGTTTTATGCTGAGAAATGAAGTATATTTCGGACATGAATCAGTTGTTTATTTTGGAACTAAATGGGGCAAACAAGTCCAAGATTCCTTCAATACGTACTATCTTACCAGATTAATATTAGAAACTTTTTATCAAACTCTATCATGGAGAAATTTCTCGTTAGATTATTACCTGAAGTACCTAAGATTCAGGTACTAGGTACAGCAAAAAAGTATCTAGTTACAGGTACTAGATACTGTAACTTAAATGTACACTCTATTCCAGAAAGAACCGCGTTGATTACGGCAATTTTCAGCTGAAATGTCCAACTTCGGGTATCTTCGGATACAGTAAACCAAAGATGCCAGCCCTGGAAGGGAGGATGAACCTTCGCAATTGGGAAAAATGTGCAGATGTTTTTTTCTTCCTTTAAGTACAATAAGACATGTTGAAATGTTATTAAGCGTAGAAATAGTAACGTTCATTAAAATTCATAATGATACAGTATTTCGAAACCTTCCATACATATGAGCACGTGATCGTTTTGTCACCTACGTTTCCATACGTAAAAGCACATTTGCAATGAAAGTGAAGACAGCAAATTTAGTTCTCGCATTCACAGTACAATAAACAAGAAAAGTGAGATAAAAACAACAGCATTTGCAACGTATATCAACATTCTCTTGAACACCGAAAATTCAGTCATGTTTCTTCAGAAGAAGTTCTATCAGAAAGAAGTAGATAGATGTGTTCATGTTAGCTCAGTGGTAGAGCGCGGGATTCCTACTTGTGAGGTCCTGGGTTCGAATCCCGTTCTGGAAAATGTATTTTTATGTAATTATATATTGCTCAAACTTGAATAATTAGATAAAATAATAATAATCAGTTTTATATATATATCCATACAAGCATTTAGGACACAAGCAATTATTATGTTTAAAATATAATATCGGAGAAGTGGTGGGTGTTGACAGAAAGTCGGTATATTATATGTGAACGTTATATACAAATTTAAAAAAATGTTATATCAAAAGTCGGATCAAAGTGCCATACAGCAAATTCATGATCCCCACGAACGATGAGTGCCGGCCGGGTGGTCGAGCGGTGTGCGGCGGTAGGCTATCGACTCAACGGTCCCGGGTTCGAGTCCCGGCAGGGGCATGGGTGTGGATTTTAATACTTAACAGCTAAAGGCAAATCGTGACGGGCCGAAGTCCAAAGTTACTAAACTGGCCCATATAAAAATAAAGTTTACCAAAGTTTTACGAACGATGAGTCACTAAGATACTAAACTGTTCTTCAATAAAGAAGACAGAAGTTTTTTTCCATAGGTTTAAAATGCTTTTCTCTCTTTCTCTCTCCCTCTGTCTTGCTGGCGAATTCTATACTTTTGTCATCTGATTAAGTTGTTATTGTCTTATTAACTAGTAGGAAAAATACTACCTGACCAGGGCTCGAACCCACGTTCGTGTAGTATGGGTTTAGAAAGCAAAGGTTTTAACCATGAGCTACTTTTACAACTAGAGAAATGTTGCCAAGATTTGTCTTATTAAAGCACCAGCAGATTGAGTCACGCTAAGTGGATCATTTTATACGTTAGTGATTTTAGATAAGGAAGATTAAATTGGATTTATTTCCGTCTGTTGTTTTCGTAACAGAGCAAGCCTGTGGATGCTTCTCTAGGTTTAACTCCAGAATGTATATTTTATACGTGTAAAAGTAGTATAACAATTAACTTTGTTTATTAAAACAGCTTTTCTTACTTATGATAATTCATTTATGAAAACTTATTATTTTTATTATATTCCTTGCGCGAATGTTAACCAAATCGTTCGCCACAAAGGGCGTGCCCTGCACTTAACAAATCGCATGCCAGCTACCTGTTGTTACTTGTTTCTTTGCTGCTCAGATGAATGCTGATCATGGACAGACGTTCAGCTGTAATTACCTTGTTATTGTTGGAGGGCTATATTGAAACTGGGAGACGAATGAGTATCCCGGCCGCTACAGCCAGGCGATGGATTCGGCAGTATCGTACTACAGGTCAGACTGGCAATTTACGATCTCCTGGTCGTCCGCATGTGTCTACCGAGACGGAAGATGCGAGATTAGTAAACGAGGCCCGGTCAGATCCACTAAGGACATCTAGACAGCAAAGGGAAGCTTCCCACTTTCCTGGTAGTACGTAGACAGCGCTCCGAAGGCTTCGTCAGGTTGGATTACGTGGCCGGCCGTGTTGCTGCCGTGAAGGAAAGACTCTCAGACGAACACAAAATTTACCGTCTAGCATTTGCACATGCGAATGTAGATCGCATCTGAGAAAACGTAGCTTTCTCAGATGAATCCATATTCAAAACATCAAATGAGAGGCGCCCTTTTGTGTATCGTCCGAGGCGCACCCTATATGACCCTGGATATGTGTTTGCTTGAAATCGCAGTGGTCGTGTATCTATTTCATGTTGGGGTTGGATTTCCAGTCGCGGTGCAGGACAGCTACACAGAATTGAAGGGCACCTGGACAGTGCTCAGTACTTACACATCATGAGTAACATCATGGTGCCATCAGTACGAGTACTTCAGCCTCATGGTGTTATTCAGTTCCAGCAAGACCAGTCTCCAATACATACTTTCCGTGTGGTTCAGGAGTTGTTCGCAGGGCAACCTGAGATTGATTTTATTGACTGTGGAGCAGACCTGTCCCATGGAAAATATGTGGACAGAGGTGAAGCGTACTCTAAGGGATAGTTGGCCTGAGGCACACCCACCAAGAACTCGGGATGACCTGTGGGACCCTGTTTCCGAGGCATGGCTGGAGGTAGGGGAAGGAGATAGATGTGTCAGCCATCTAATAAATTCCATGCCCAGAAGAATGGAACGTGTAATAAATACAGAAGGGTCTTGGACACAATATTAGTGCCCCCCACCCCAACTCCCAAAATATCGCTTTTTAGGACTACCTAAACTTTTCTGAAAAGGTTTCTAGAACCGCTCCTTGCATCATATTTTTGTGGAATTCTACTAATAAAGAAAAAGAAAAGATATCTCTTGGACTCGAACTCAAGACCTGTCGAGTAGGAATCCCGCGCTCTACCACTGAGCTAACATGAACACATCTACTTCTTTCTGATAGAACTTCTTCTGAAGAAACATGACTGAATTTTCGGTGTTCAAGAGAATGACATTGATATACGTTGCAAATGCTGTTGCTTTTATCTCATTTCTCTTGTTTATTGTAATATGAATGCGAGAACTAAATTTGCTGTCTTCACTTCCATTGCAAATATGTTTTTTTACGTATGGAAACGTAGGTGACAAAACGATCACGTGCTCATATGTATGGAAGGTTTCGAAATACTGTATCATGTATTTTAATGAACGTTACTTTTTCTACACTTAATAACATTTCCACACGTTTTATTGCACTTAAAAGAAGGGGGGGGGGGGGAAATATCTGCACATTTTTCCCAATTGCGAAGGTTCATCCTTCCTTCCAGGGCTCGAACCTGTCATCTTTGGTTTACTGTTTCCGAAGATACCCAAAGTTGGACTTACGGATTTTTTCAGCTCAAAACAGTCTAATCAATGCGGTCAACTTTTTTGGAATATGATGTTCCTAGGTACCTTAAAGATGCTTAAAATAAGTGTAGCTTTAGGTGTGTGTCTTGTACCTACTCAACACTGTTTATTGTGATATTTCCGAGTTACTCACATTAATACTTTGTGGCTATTTTGACAGTATCGCATTTAGAACCGCCGCTTTTAATAAATCATTATCATCACCCGACGTGAAGCTTATAATAATTATAAATACATTCGTAATAAATAATTGAGAGTTCCGTGCCGTGGTTGGTTGTCTCATTTGCCTTCTTGTGTCCCCATTAGTATGAATGCTGTTAATAGTAACATCAGGTAGGTCATCAACCTCCAGGAAAGGTTGGTCTAAGTACTAGGTTCAGTTTAATGAACTGTAATAACCAACTGGCCTATACTCGATGTAGTTAATTATCCACCTTGTCAGGTAGCACAAGAGGGAGAGGAAGTAAAATTTTAACTCCCCAGGTTCCGTTTTATCGTCGTTCTTGTATATACACCAAACCATTCTCATTGCAGTTATTTCTATTTAGTTTAAATACGTTCCAGTGTTCGTTCATTTGATTAGTTTTCCCCATGTATTAACTGTTGCGTTTTCACGTGCTAGCCAGAACTCAGTCGTGTTCTCTAAAGCGGCGCAACAGAAGTAGCACTGGCAGATCAATAGCAAACTGCGTAACATGGCAGTTTGCCAAAGTGTTCGCGTCTCGTGCTCTTGACGTCATTCCCATCGTGCTTCACTCGGTCGCCATGATGATCAATACGGAAGATCTTGGATAGGAATCATTCATATAGTAGCTATCATTTTCAGAACAACGATATTGCGAATCAATTAGGTATATTTTTCAGAAATTTGACAATGTATGGAATAACTGTTATTCCATCCCAAATTAGATCTTATAGAAGCACAGGTTAGATTCCTTGGCCATGTAGTATTTTGGTAGGCTTTAAACAAGAAAGCCAGAAGTAGTTTTTTCCCCTTGATTTCCTGACGTCTTTTAAACGTATTTGTGAACAATTGTTATCGTGTTCACTTGCTTTCTTTTTAGTTACCGACAATTTTGTTAGTCTAGTTACCGTTTAATATGGTTAAATGTGTAAGTCAAGTAAATATATTTTACACATTTGTGATGTAGTTGGATGTCAGAAACAAATTTCCGGGGTAAACATATTTCAGAAGTTTCAACGATACCAAGTTGTTTGCTCTAACTCGCCCACCGTCACGTATAATTCTCCATTTATTATAGATTCCTGCGTTATACTGATTGACGTTTTCCAGAGTTTGGTGAATGCCGGCATAGTACTTAGACTGTTACGTGGCCAGCCTTGCTTCTGGTAACTCGCAGTGACGACATGTGACGGGCTTGGGCCATTGCAGTATGTCCCACTCATAAATGTTAGTTAAATGAATAATACACAAGACTTCCGAAACTCCACAAGTTTTATTGTCCTAATAGACAAAGCATGTATTCGAGTGGGTGACGGATGGAGAAAGAAAGTAGGCTTGACTAACTGGGAGTGCGGCAGAGTGGTTATCACGGTGTACCGACGAAACAGCGAAACAAAAACCGCAACGCACAAAACACCGACGTGCATAAACCGCGACAGACGAAAACCGCTAGAGGCAAAAACAGCAACATACGATAACCGCGACAGATAAAATCCGCGACACACAAAAAGAGCGACAGACAAAAACCACAACGCAAAGAAGAGAGACAGGCAATAACAGTGAAAGCCAGAAACCACGCCACACAGAAATAGCGACATCCAAAATCCGCGACAGACTAAAATCAGGATGACAAAAGCGCAAAATAGTCATCCCAAAACCGCGAGAGACAGAAACGACGCTTAGAAACAGCGACAGACAAAAACCGCGATAGACCAAAACCGCAACTCACAATACAGCGAAATACTAAAAACCGCGACGCGCAAACATCGTGAAACACATAAACATGGACATCCAAATGCCGCTGCAGGCAAAATCCGCGAAATACAGTACAGCGACCCCAAAACAACCACTAGTAATAACCGCGACGTCAAAATCGCGGCTCACGAAGCAGGGACTCCAACACCCCGACACACCGAAACAGCGACGTACGAAAGCAGCGGCAGACAAAAATAGCGACGCACAAAAACAGCTACTCAAAATCCTCCACGCACAAAAAGAGCGACAGGCAAAAACAGCCACAGATAAAACCCGCGACATACAAAAACCGCAACGCACAGAAACAGCGACATACGAAAAGAACCACAGACGAATCCGCGACGACAGAACAACGACCCAAAAATGCACCACATAAACGCAGCGACAAAAACCATGACAGAAGAATCAGCGACCCAAAAACCTAACGTTCTTCGAAAAGTCAGTGCATGCTACAAAGATCACTAGAAAAAATTAAGAAATTGCCACAGCTTTTGAAGCGATATTGGTACAGCTTTACAGTTAAAAATCTAATTTAAAGTCTAGTACGTGCACTCGTTCTCTCATCAGATTAAGTGATGTTTAAGTATAATGTATTCAGAATTTACAAATTTTCTATGCATTCAACTGCAAAATACTTTAATAATTATAAAGAAAATGAAAAGAGTATAATCGGAGATAATTTCAGATAGGAAAGAGTATAGTATTTAGGGTAACAAGAAATTTGTTAATAAAAAAGAATATAACAAGCATTGAAGCATTATTTCAGGGGCTGCCGGCCGAGCGGTCTACGGCAGTAGGCCATTGACTCGAAGGTCCCGGTTTCGAGTCTCGGCAGGGGCATGGGTGTGGATTTTAACAGCTAAAGGCGAATTGTGACGGGCCGAAGTCCAAAGTTACTAGACTGGCACATATAACAATACCAGAGATAATTATTTCAGGGGCTGTCCCTGAAATAATAGTGCAAACTTCCGGAGATGATTATTTACATCAGAGCAAGAGTAAAGAAGAAATTCAAAATTATACATAGTTTCCGAAATAGAAACGCTCAAAATCACAACATCGTCACAAATGGTGTCATAGTTAGACACATAATGACGTAAGCGGTGTCAGTTTAACAAATTACACTGGAAATAGTAGGGTCAGGTGGGACTAATATGAAACGAAAAATGAAACTTTTGTCATAACTCCGTTACGCTTTGCATAAAATAAACAAAAAAAAAAATTTGCTAATGTTGAGAATTGAAAGGGCTGTGAGTAAAGGGGTGAATTTAAAAATGAGGTGCTATCATAAAAAAAAAAAATGAAACGACATTTGAGAATAGCCCCTGGCTTGGGGCTATTATGAAACACCTGCGGGGCTATTGAGAAAACACATCCGTGACGAAGAGTTGCAGGTAAGAGAATTGGGGGGGGGGGGGTATTGTGCAACATTGATAATAAGTCTTCTTGTTTCACCTGTAAAAATCTGGCTGAAATCGAATGAATGGCGTCCAAGATATGGGTCAAAATGTAAAGTCACTTTTTCGCACGAGAAAATAAGTATGACTAAAATGTAGGTCAGTTCGTAAATATTGTAGGTAATGAGATGAGGTAGTTAAATAAATTTGTAGTCACACCTCGTGCATTGATAGGCCTATAAATGTCGAAATAAAATGCAATAAAGTTGGAGAGAGAGATGTTTTCCCAAGAAAGTGCACATGCACAACTAAGTAAGTAAAATAAGTTTGGAATTAATATCGTCGTCGTTGAGTATCTGCATATCCCAAAG
>JAGDQP010023444.1:7809-29155 GCA_022664845.1 Lepisma saccharinum
ATATTTACTCATTTAAGTCATTTTTTTTTTTTTAGAGAGAGAGAGAGAGAGAGAGGAAAAAAAAGGTGGTGGAAGAAACTCCAGCTTTTCCCCCAAGTCGTTGCATCTCTATTACATTTGGAGTTCTGTTCTTTACTTGCACTTTGAAAATTCATCCTTAACAATAGAAATAATATAATCAGAGAATCCAAAGAATGAAAACATTTACTTCCATGTACTACAAAATTCACGAACAAATGAAGAGTAGAGGTAACTACAGAATTTTCTGCAGTTTCTTTGTTAAAAATTGATTTTAAAATCATCTCTAGAATAGCAAAAGTTGATATTGTTTGTTTGGCCGTACAGAAGGACTATCTTACCTGCATTGTCTGAACGTGAAAGAACTGTTTTAATTTTACGTAATGGAACTTTTTTTTTTTCCTCGTTTTAAGTCCATGAAGCTTTCGTATGTGTCGGGGGCATTACATTGCTATTCAGGATTATTCTCTTTCAAAGGAAGTGCTATCGCTAAAAAATACTTTTCCTCTACAAATGTGTAACAGGTGCTCAACGCAGGTGGTCGTTGAGATCAACTAGCCTGAAGCTATGTGTCAAACGATGAACAAAAGAGTACCTTCTTCATATAGGATCTATGTTGTATACTATAGAGTATTATTTTTTCTCTCTCGCTGGGAAGGCCGTGTAATTTTGTTAACATTGATAAGCTGTAGTTGGAAATGAATTATATCAGCTCGTGACACACTGTAAAAAATACTATAGTGTTTGTACAGTCTGCGTCAAACGTTTGTACCCAGTCGTAAATTATCTTTCCTGAATAAATTTGGAATAAATTAACGGATTTGAGTACGATTTCTTGCAGCACAAGGGGAATGCTATTTTCTGTAAGTTACAATTAACTGTACTCAGGTCGGTCGGTCTGTTCCACAGTTATTTGGGGAAGACATTTTAAGACTGGACACAAACTTATGGCGCTGACTACATATCTTTGCAGAAATTCTCTTAGTTTTGACCTGAAGGAGGTGTAAGTAATGTGTACAAGAGCTGTGAGGAGTTTCACATCTCTCTGAAGGTGATTTTTTAACACTGCTTATGCATTCTGATTAAACGCTTGTTTGCACTTCAGCGATAAATGTTCCAAGCTTTTCTTGTACACCCAGATTTATAGAAAATTGACGATTGAAGATCTGTCCAATTCCGAAATTTGTAAAACAGCAATTCTGAGCCAGTATCCATGGCAGCTAGAACAGATGAAACATCATTTTGAAAGCTTAATCGAATGATGTTTAGATATGTCAATATTGTCTAGGATTTTAGACTCCCAGAATTTGCCTACGGCAATGTTTATGAATCATGGTGTACATATTTTGATCGCAATATGTCCTTATAAGGAAATTTATGACTCACTGCACGTTGAACTATTTCATTGTGTAGTGAGAAAAGTGGTAAATATTTAGGAGTTCCTAAGTTTGAGTTAATAGATAATCAGTCACTGGTTTGACTGGTTCTAGCTCCGTTTGCAGCTACCTTTCCTTCTCTCTCTCTCATTCTCTTAGGCTACCAATAAGTAACCTCTGGTAATTTGGTTCTAAAAGGCTTATGAAGGTGATTGTGGCAGTTTTTTGGATTTTACAACTGTTTAATAAAGATGTATACTGAGATTCAGAGAAAACAGCTAATAGTGTGTAAAGAAATTTTCCATTGGCCATTTTCTACGAATCTGAGTACACAAAGAAGTGTACACGGTATGATCAGAAATTAATTCATTTTTGCAATATTCGAGACATTGTACGTAATTGAGCTAAATTAAGTTACACAATTCTTTGAGTGTTCCGTGAAAATCTTGCATTTACATTTAGGACTGCACAGTTTCATGTATTTTGTCCTTCGCACTGTTCGTGACTAGTTCTTTTTTCGGATAGAAGGCAAATTGACGTAAATGTGTGCACGCATGGGAAAAAGTAACGTATATTACAAGGTAGAAAATAATTCTACGCGGGAGAAAGAAAAAAAAAGCTTCTTGGTCCGTAGCGAGGCCCTCAGGATACTTTAGCTAGAGTATTTCGGGATCTTTGTCCGTAGCCATTTTGAGATTATTTTGTCTCGGAGCGGAAGTCCTCCTGACGCTATAGGTTACTGAATGCTCCTAACGTATATTTACATATTATACACTGTACAGGCATTTATGACATGAACCCATCATTATTATTGGTAGATGCCTTCCCTCGACAATTGCTTCGGAGCAAAGTGGGTGGCGGCTAGAACTTTGTCCTGCATACCAGCCTGACATTCGCTTATTGAAACCGAAGAAAACCGCTCGAGATGACAGGCGGCAGAATTGGAGCCTTCATTTGTCCGCAGTGTTAAATTGAAATCCTCAGCTCCTAGACTGTGTGATGACTGGATCAACTGAGGACTAGTAGAACTGAGGAAAGCTATCGAAAGTCCAGCTGAAATATTTGATTGTGATGAGGAAATGTATATATTGCCTTTGGACATATTTTATTGTAAGAAGATAGAGAATAAAATCATTTATAAAACAAAGAAGCTCCAAGGGAGTAAGTTCTATGAATTCCTGTATATTAATGTGTTATGCGCGCGCGCACACATACAACTGTGTTGTGGATTTCCTGAGAGATAGTTATTCTTATGCATTGTGCAAACGAATATATATTACATGCTTGAATTTGCTGGTAAAGCACCAGGCAGCCTGTGCTCTACTCGGAAGCGGATTGTATGTCTGTGTGTTTGTGTTTGTTTGTTTAGTTTTGAGGACCTTGAATGGTTCATAAACGTCCTAAAGATAAGTGCAGTAGGATTTCTGCTTTTTGACTTTTACCTTGACAGTTGGTGCAGGTACCCTGATGTGACTTTAACATTTTACAAGGACACTGAATGAGAGAGTTTCGTGTCTATTTTTTTTAAACCATGTCGTAACCGATTGCAATGAAATCTTGAGTTGGGAATTCTTTTTTGTCTTTAAAGGAGGTGCTTGCGGGCTAACACGGGATAGCGATGTCCGTCTATTGGGCATATGGTTAGTATTCGCGTGTTTCTCGAGTTCCGTTCCCGTCGAGAGCATTGAATACACTGATTCGGAGCCCTCTTTGACATAAATGTTGAGTTCTGTCTTCAGACTCATAAGCTCGTTTATATATCGAAGGACAGTTGAAGACGTAAGGTTGGGATTGGAACACTGTCCTTTTGCCGCATGATCGTGGGGATTTATCTAGCAATTGATTTCTTGCTATGGGATTTCCTGGGGATTTCTTTCGTTTCTTGTCCTGTCATTATTTTCGTTGAATTTAGTCATTGTTAATACATCCGTCCATTGCAGCCATGGCCAATGCCTTATTTTCTTCGTACGTTCATGACACTGTTACGGTTTCTACAGGCGCCTACAAAAGGATCCGGCAAACTATAGCATGCACAAAAAAGATCAGAGCGAAGGCTGCTGGAGAACGATTATGTGTGTGAATTTTAACTTGTGTTGAACAGCATGAAGGAATATGATTAATTCTCCTAAGTTGTAGAAACAGTATATAAAGTCACCCATTGTAAAATAAAGAAACTCGCTTTTCCATTCGTGTATTTAAATCTGGAACTGTGAAGTGAAAGTAACAGAAAAAGTGATATGCACCTGTTATTGTGTAGATATATTTATTTTATTCATATATTCATTGGTGGTGTTCCATTTAAATATCAGTATAATTCAACGAAATGAATGTATGTCTTACTCAAGTTTATACAATTGATTAGTACCTTGTACTCTTAATCTGACGCAAGTTTTGGAGTCTGTGGTCTGTTCTCAGTAAGCGTGAGATAAATTGACTGTCTCGGTTGTGTATTATGGGTGTTGTTGACTTCCCATGTTTGTTAATGTTTATCCGTAGTAAAGTTCATTGACATTAGTTCAAATATTAGTTGATGAGTGAACACGCTGTCTTGAACACTTGCTGCCTTTTTCGTAATAAACAAAATGAACTCTGGAGTGAATTGCTTATTATTGTAGTATACAAGTGTACTTTTGTAGGTGAGTAGGTGAGTCATACAAATTTTGGGAATCATAATTCATAAATGTTGTGATACGTATTTCTTCTGTCATAGTGAGAAACAGTTTACGTTAGAAGGTTTGATGTATGAAGGGAGATCGGTTTTTGCAAGATTCTATATTAAGTTACTATAGTCTTATCTTTCAGTAATTGTTTGTGTTGCAAATAATTGTACTTCGAAGACGACGTCAGTATTAAGGAATATTATAGTAAGATATAACAATCGTAAGTAGACATTTAATACGGAATAGTACCTAACTTTTCATAATGTACGTTGAATGGATTATTCAAATAGTTTAAATTTATTTCAATCAATACGTGCATTCTCATCTCGTAAATTTAATTTGTCAACTGCTAAGTACACTACATTTAATTCTGAAATATAGATTAAATTCTTATTCTTATTGATATTATAGATACGCGAAATAATAAAAATAACATTACAATAAAATTAGCAAGTAACAATTTAAGCAATTCTATAGAAAAAACTTCCTTTTTCCCAACATATTTCTTTTTTGTTCATATTCCAAATCCTTGCAATATCAAAGGATTCTAACAGCATCGAAAGTCTCATTATCTCTACCTTCGTGTGAATTCGTGTATATTTAGAAACTTTGGCTTTCCATTTTATCTCGACAAGATACAACACACAACATTTTATGTGGTCCAGTAGATTTCCGTAAGGTTTAAATTGCCTAGAGTCTGAAATGCAGTTTCCTTATCGCCAAACTCGCATGGGAGAATCTTGAAGTTATGTTTGTGTAACAATTGGATGCTGCTGTGCGTCGCTTGATTTTGTGTTCGATCAATATCGTATAATATGTTAAACAAAGAAAGGTGTAGCGTGACGGAGAACAGTCTCATTTTTTGTCCAAGCGGGCCAGAGTTCGTTTCCTGGTACGGGTTCAAGATTTTTTATGTTGATCGAGCTGTAATCGAATTTGTATGGTCCATTTTAGTAACTATTAACTTCGATCCGTGTTGATTATATGAGTGCAATGCTTTGAATATCCACAAACATCCATTTTTTGAATTTGTATTTATAGCCTTTAGGAATCTAAGACTCAGGCCGAGATAGGGGAGGAGAAACGATTCGGGAAGGTGTCGGTTAGGGTGTATGTTGATGGTGCTATCCCGGCATTTGCCTTGTGTGTCTAAGGGGAAAACTCAACTCAAGATGGTGGACCACTGGAATCAAACCCACGACCTCCTGAATACTACGCCAACGCTCTACCTCTGAGCTATGGCGGCTCGGTACAAACACCCACCTCCCAGGCGCTATTCTAACCCTCAACCTTACAGATAGCAGGACAGGCATACTATCTTCGAGGTCAAGAGTTTCGTTATGACAATTCAATAACTGTCGCTACTAAACACAAATGTTCCTATTATTATTATTATTATTATTATTATTATTATTATTTTATTGATAATAATAATAATAGCTAGCTTATGGCTTATTTTTTCGAGCACATATAGTGTAAATCGTATTTATTGGCCGATTATATTTGAAATGTTACTACAGTGCTTGTTGCACAGTAGCTAAGCGCTTGGATCATTAATAAAAAAAAAAAAATGTAATCCAAACCGACAAAAATTGTTCAGTGGCCATTGCGGAAGTATAGTGTGAGCGTCTTTATTCGAGTAATTTTCTTTCACAAATTGATGTGGGTTGATACCGTTCTAGTCGTGATAATAGTGATCAAGAAGTCTGCGTGAAGTTTACATTTCGTTTGTTGAACTCCTTTTAAGTGGGTAGTATGCAAACAGACATGATAAAGCAGTCTCAACATTGGTAGTTTGGGAAAAATCAACTGCATTACATTTGTAATATTTTTCTCCTTCCTAAAGGCGAATAAGGAAATACGGAAGAGGGAACTGTTCTCTATAGACTCTTTAAGAACGTTGGTAAGGAGAGAGAGAGAGAGAATGTTGAGCTGGAGCTAGCAGATGAAAAAACAAATAACAATCTGATTTCTTCTCTTCCGAGTATCTTATCTTGAGAAAAGTGTGAAGCAAAACAGTAATTCTTCTTCTAACAAAGTAATTGAATTTAGGTTGGAAATGGTTTGTAAAATCTTAACAGAGGGAAGATTAAACTTTTTTTTTTCTTTCTTCCCAATCTCATTTGTTAGCAATAAATCCGAGTTCGAATCGAAGCAGCGTCTGCGATTTGTTGCGGATAAACATGGCATGCCTGCTTGGCGGCATGATTTGTGTAGTAGTATTTTGCTCACATTTTTTTTTTCTTTTCGTTTGTGTTTTTTTTTTTTTTTTTTTCTTTACTTACTTTTATAGACTATGACCAAAAATGTATCATATCGTGTAAGAATTGACTAGATCGATGCAGAATGGGAATGGTTAGCTACAGCCAAGGCTGCCTCACTTCTATTGCGTCGTTTGTAATGGCATTTAGAATCCTTTCCACTTGTTTTTCATGTTAAAAAGTAGTTTGAATTCGTATTATCAAATTACAGAACTAGCTGATCGTTGTATTAACCGGCCTGACTCCATCCACTTGTCACGTGTCTTGAAAATACGTGCCCATACTGTTGCAAATTCCCCCCCCCCCCCCCCCCCACACACACACACTTCATCGGTCACAGTTTTCTTTCGTTTCTGCCCAGCTTTTTCCCTTCGGAAATGCTTAAGAGGGCTCCTCGCTCCAACCCCCACATTTTAAACATTTTTCAAAATATTTCAAAAACTAAAAGTACTATCAAAAATGTAAGAACATAACGTACGAGAACTTACAAATTGCTATGAAATACAATGGACAGCGATCTCGAAATATTGTCCATTGATTAGTACTGAGACTTTAATTAAATAATTACGTCATAACCTTTGAAAACGTATCACTCATCAATGGACAAGACTTCGAGATCGCTGTCCATTGTATTTGATAGTAATTTGTAAGCTCTAGTGCGCTATGTTGTTACATTTTTGATAGTGCTCTTAGTTTTTGAAATATTTTGAAAAATGTTTTAAAAAGGGGGTTGGAGCGAGGAGCCCTCTTAACAATGACTGTACTGATAAAAATCTTTCGTTTCTACATAGAATTATACAGCTGGTAAGACTATAGTTGATGCTTTTATTTACCAGACTTGGTAACAGTGGGATATTTTGTGTTTATTGCCTTAGATGATCATGAGCCAATGAAATAAGCTCTGTCGTCTGCTTTCCGTGTTGCTTGTCCGTAATTGGAGACCTGTTAACAGCGGCGACAAAACTTGAATTGTAAGTTCTTTTTACTTTTATGTCAGTGTGGGTTTACAATTAATTGCTTCCTTCGCCATTTTCAATAATAATAATGTATTTGATCATAAGAAATCACTTATTCCTGACATTCTCGATTTTGCCCCTGAACACTTCATAATTCATACAGAAACAGTGAATGAGTGAAGTGCATCCCCATAAACATTCAAAATGTAATGCGTGCATATAAATCGATTGATTTGAAACTCTTAATAAAGCAGAGGTAGTCAGATTCCTGTTATACAGGAGTTCTGAACTAAAATGAAAGGGTTCGGTGAAAGACGGGGTAACTAATTCAGCAAGTTGTTAAGGAGAGGATACTCTTGAGTAGAACTATCGTATAATGTCTAGAATTAAGTAGCTATGTTGTAATAGTCAGTCAGTAACGAATCTTTCTCATTCCTCTGCCAAAGATGGTGCTAATTTTTCTGTACTATACGAATGGAAGAATTGAATTTTTATTAGTTTGGAAGTTAATCTCGCTCAAGCCCCAAGCTTTTCAGTTCTTCATCGTTTCTTCGTTCATAAGCATTTGGTATTGCACCGGTAGTAACGATAAACCCGTCATGATCCATCAAGATGATGCATCTTGATGGATGAAAGATCCATCAGAAATATTGCTGTAATGCTGAAAAAGTAATGAAGTAAGTAGCAATTTTACTTAGTTTTAAAATAATATGCATTTTGCATTTTTCATCTCTGGAACAAGTACCTTACATCATTTACCTCAATGCTGGCTTCATTTATGGTGCAGTAAAGAGACTTCTTGAGCTAAGTCTATTTTGTATACTTATTTTTATCTACGCTTTTTAGATACTATATATAATATGTACAAAATTAGTTTTAATTCGTTAAAAAGCATTAAAGCAACAGTTGATGTTGATGTCGAATGAAACTTAATTTTCAGCTGCGGGACATTGCTTGGTTCTTTTCATTCCTGAGAACGCGTAGCAATATTTTGTTCGTGTTCGTGTTTATGTAGATTTAATGGTCAACAGTTCACATGAACAACTTTTATTCCACATATGTTTTTTTTTTATTAGACTATTATTATTTTTAGGGGAGGGAGACAGCATATACAAACTCATGTCGCGAGTCTGTCTACGATTTTCTTTGATCTTCTCGAACATTTTTCTGTTGAAGATATGAAATATTAGAACGTGAGAAAATTATTTCCTTATTTTATCGTTATGGTACCTCGTAACCCACGTAAATAGTATGAAAGTTTTTTTTTAAAAAAAGTAATTGTAATATTTTAAGCGCTCAGTTCTATTTTAAAGTTTGTTCTTTGTCCGTGTATTCTTTGAATTATAAGTACTTGAAAAGATTTTCTCTCCTTCTATTGTGACTCTTTGTCATCAGATCACATGTAACGTCGCTACTGTTACTTTCGAAGCTTTAGTAAGTTTACTGTAGAAAGCTAAACAATGTTCTTCGAATTGACTGTGCTTAAATTATCATCTGTCCTTACAGGAAAATTCACAAGAAATATGATTTGTTAGTCAATATGCGTGTTGTTTGATTGTATCATGTGTGTGTTCACATTTCCATTACCGGTATTTAAGGGAAGTTGCCTGATAATCTAATCATGACATTAGTTTCAGACAATGGCTTTGGGAAGAAACATTATAACCTGCTTTGATACGTCACATGTGTCTTACAAAATATGAGTAATAGAAATGGGTCGGATGTGTGGCAATACGAGTAAATAAAATACAATATTAGTGATTGCGGAAATGAAGGACAGCTATACTACAGTGTACAGAAAAATGAAACTGGATTCCTGTTTGTATCTAAGTGTATCTAGTTACGAAACAGTAAAACTTCATGTATTAAAATTTTACATATGCAGCTACAAATTATCTTTGTATTCTCTGTAGAAGCGAATGAAAAGTTAACGGCCTGAGCCAGAGCCTAAATACCATCACAGCATTCATCCGATGAAACTGAATAAATCTACGTAGGTACCTTCACGACATTCGCCTTGTGATTTTGAATCTAACCTCGGGGAAACATCTTTCATAATGGTCGGCAGCAGGTTCTCTGGTAACATTTTCATTTTGTTTTCCCGTCATACCAAGCTAATTACAGGATGGCTGGATACTAATGCCAGGACAAACTAGGCCCTGGCCGACTTCTTTCCTGCACTCTTTCCCAGTTCTATCCTGACCTGAGCCAAAGATGCCTGAAAGGAAAAAAAAGCATTTACTTCTTTCGTGCGGAGTTATTGAAATATGTTGGCAACTCGTTGAATTATTCCAGGTAGAATGTGTCATTCTTGATTTAGAGACATAAATCTCACCATAGTACAGTCAAAGTCGAGAATCAACACAGTAGTTACTTGCACTTTGTTCCCCTGAGCATTTGTAACTCGTTGTGGGAACAGGACGGAGGTGAAAAAAAAAACCGTAGCGTTTTCTTCCCCTGCTTGTTTTACATTATTATTACTTTATTTGCATGCATTTTTTATTACACAGAGACTTATCATTTAAAAGCTGTGGTTTATCGGGTACTTCAATTTCATTGGCTTTGGATCTACTGGACGCATAACGTCAGCCTTATATCCAGAAACTTTCTGGTAATTACGTTGTGCTAGAAGTCGATAACTTGATGTATACTCGCACAAACAATATAGGTTGATTTTTCGAGTTTTCTTATTAGTTTCGCTAAAAGTTCTGTTCCTCAGATTTTCTGTACAGAATTCGAATGTGGGGGCGTATCTTCTTTAATATTTATTTTAAATAATTGATGTGAAACGTGTATGTAGTTTAAGAGTGATGTTTCATTCATTGATGGAACAGATGGTTTCCGTATTCGACTAGGTAAGAACTGTGAATATGATAGTACAGTGTTTGTTTTGAAATGGGATCTAGAATAATGTAAAGCCGTACATATTATCTTGGTGTAATGAATTATTAATTCGAGGTCTGACAATAAAGTAAAGAGACGTATTTTCCTTTTGTATTGACAATTCTACAACTTACTAGGATATGTTCAACATTTCCACCACAGCTGACGTGGTCCTGCAGTCACCAGTATTGTCAGCTGGTGGAAAATTTTCCACAAAATGGAAATTCTTGATACTAACTGAGAATTTGTGTTGAAAATATGCTGGAAAATGGAAATTCTGCCATTTTCGGATTTTTCTTGGCTTATTTATCCTCTTGCTCATATTTTGTCCCACTGTCTCTGTGTGTTTGATCCATCTAATCGTGCAGTATTGTTACAGCTCATTACCACTCTGCATCATACATCAACCTTTTGTAGAAAATAAATAATTTATTGAACTTATTTTTGTCCTGAACGAACTGGTTAGTTTGTAAAGACGGGACCTACAGTTTTTGGTAAAGTGGACTCCGAACTACAGGACCGTTCAGTGGACCCCGGCGTGATTTGAACTCGTGATCACGCGCACAGAAAACGAGCGCACTAATTTCTCGACCACCTCTAATAGAAGACAAAGGAGACTGGACCAGAGATTCAAAGGACAGGTACAGGAAGAACGGAATGGTTGTTTTGGAGAGAGAATTCACCTCTACATAAATCACATTCATTAGATTTTTTTTATGCTGGGTAGTCGTACAGACTGCCGTTGAAATTTTTCGTTATTCGAAATAGACTATGACACAACGTAGTTTACAATGCTAAAAGAAAATTACAGTAAACAGATACAGATGCTGATAATATTACTATCGTTAGAATATATTCGGCGTCGTATTTTTTGTACTCTGGGGAGTAACACCCCCTGCTCCCGGTCACCGCAGATGGAAAGACTGTTCAAACGCAGTTTTGTGTAATAAGGAAAGAATGAAGTCTCTGCTTCGCCCACCGGGTCAGATCGATCTCAAGCATAGATTAGGTCCAAAATTGACCCGTTTCAGCTCTGTCTTACAATTCAAATAGTCTCTCAGACTGAGTAACTGCGGGACCACGCCAGGCAGGGTTTGAATGAGAAAAGATTGAATGCCTAACATGTTATATTATGCTAGTAAGCTGCAGCGTTGCCAATAAAAATGTAAAAGGCAGACTCAAATCAGATTTCGTATTAAAATAAATTCATTGACAAACTGAAGTATGGAATGTTTATTCGTGAAAATTGATAAACATCCGGTTGAATGTTGAAAATTTAGATGATACAAGACTGTTCTTGTTGACATTTGATAAAAGTTTTGGTTGTTGTTTTTTCTGCTTTGTAAATCTCTGGAGAGCCGTCACAAGCGAAGTGTTGTTAAATTTTGCTTCCGCTCAGTGAACTCAGAGTGAACCGTGGAAAATCTAATCATTGCGAGAGAAAACCACCGCTTGCGTGTACAGGCCACTGAGTCCGTGCATCTTCAAAGTGCAGGAAAGATCGATATGTCCGTTATACTTTGTCCATTTGTACTAGTGGTAGTCTTGTTGCAGGGAAATGAAAGTTTTCTTTTCATATGGAAAGATGTTGAAAATTTCAGTGTTATAATTTTGTAGTTGAACAAAAGTCGTCAAATTTAGTGCGCAAAGATGTAAATTGTTTGAGAGAAACTAATTCGCTTGTTTCTTAATCGATAACCGAATCGCTGTTCATGTCCTGAACTTCCGGTTTTGGTTAGCATTATCCAAACCACTGTATTTAATGTAATCCCTATTGGGGCCAAATGTTGGCGGATCTCTGATTCATTTGATCATCCCTAGTTTGAACACACGACCACGAAAGAGGTAATAATTGATAACAGTAATCAGTACTTCTAGTAGTGGTTTGCCGAAAGCTGCAAGTTCTTCAAGAGCAATTATGCCCCCTCCAGTCTTTCATTCGTGCGCTTTCGTTTCAGTGCTGACATATTTCTTCCTTGTCATGTTTACCTTCAAACTATTCCGTTCTGTTCTTCACTTACGATCTCTGCATAGCCAATGACCGAACCATTTTTTTCTCTATATATATTGTCCCCAGTATCGTTTTCCCTCTCTCTCTCTTATCACATATCTTCTGTGTCCAGCTCATTTTTATCCATTCGTCATATCCACATTTGGAGCGCTTCCATTTTTATTTCTTCACGTTTTCGCTACCTACATCGCAGTATTTCATTCGAAATATTTATGCGTTAAGGCTGAATTTAAGCAGGTTTTCCCGCCTTTTTCGTTTTACGTGGATTGTTCAAATTTGAGTGCAGATAAACAGAAAGTGACTTTCACTTCAATAATGAATACCATTAATTTGAAATAAAAGTTAACAGAAACTTCAAAACTATGTCAAAACACATTAAGGACACGGGACTGTCCCAAAAGTGTATTGAATTACCTTTGAAGTTTTTCTTAACTAAGTCTAATGGTATTCATAACAAACTATAGTTTGTGAAAGTCATTTTCTGTTTATCTGCACTCAAATTTGAATAATCAACGTAAAACAAAAAAAAAGGCGGGAAAACGTGCTTGAATTCAGCCTTAGAGGAAAAACATTGACATAATAAATATTGTTACACTGTCCTTTCAGACGTGTCTTAATATTAAAATATCAAATATCTTTCATGAGAATAAGCGTAAGTAATTTTATACACAGGAGATAAAAAGATATACTCACAAGCAGACACACATGCACCTAAGAGCTGTAGATTTAGTTAAAAAATGATTTTATTGAAAGTAAGAATCCACTACGGTTTCGGACAAGTGTGTGTGTGTAGGCATCGACATTTGACTGCAGAAGTACTAAATATGTTTATCTCAGAGATATTAATAGTCTCTGATGATAATATTTCTGAGAGGATAGGACGGAAGGCGGATTTTAAGTTGCTGTGCTTTGCTCTTACACCACAAATTCATTGGTTGTAATTTTACCAGCAAGACGCAACTCTTCACCACATAGCTTAGCTCTATGGACCAGTAGTAACGACGCAAAATGAATATACTAATATTTTTCGTATTTTTCCTCTTCATGTTATTGTAACTTTTAGTTCTGGAAGAAGCTCTTGAACTGCAACCAGTGTTCATTGGATTCAACTTCAAAGGTCTAAAGCAAGCACACATCGTCTCCGAGCGAGAACTTCAATGGCTTTTGTCGAGTTTCTCTCTTTATTGCTGTGCAAACAGTTGGGTAAAACGTCTCTCTCCTCACTCCGCGCGTCGTCCCAAGACAGGAACGTTCTCGTGTTGAGAGATTACTAATTTACGACGACTCCAATTCATGCATTATGGAAGCGATCTCAAGGGTGGAGACTGGAGAGTTGCTTGCTACTTCTACTACTTTTCCTTTCAAGACACGCCGTTACCTCCTGGAAAGTTAGGGTTGTGCAGTGAGGCAAAGTTCCACCACGAGCGACGACTAAACCTCCCGCACCTGTCTGTCTTTCAAGGATAGGCAACACGATTTTCGTGGAGTACAATAAGCCTCCTCCATATTTTGAAATTAGTTGCTACGGGCGTCACGCAAATATCCAACCATTGGAACAGACTTAATGTACTATGTTGTAACATATTGTTTTTAGAGATGTTTTCTCCGTTACTATATGTCGGGTGTCACATACTGTATTCAGATAGTCTTTTTTCTGTTATTGAATTAACTTCAAAGGGAGAAAAGTATTTTTCCTTATGAAAAATGTTTCTGAATTCTCGGTCACAGCATATTTGGTGGCATTATCGCTTTTAGTATAGTTTATTGCATATGTTTAGCCTATATTATAATACTGCTTGTTATGTGGTCGTTCGTGTGCCTTTTCGAAAATAATTGCCGTTTAATTGTTGATCTTCACCAGCAGCTGATGATTAACATAAAACTTAGGAGTGTTATCTTTAAAGTCGCCGCGATTTACCAGCCGGTATCCTGTTACGGAGAAGTAACACGAAATAGCAGATGGGATCACCCCTGTCATTGGCTGCGAAATACGATAGGAAATATCTCCGCTGTTGCCACGTCAAGTAAACAAAAGATTGCATCTGTAACTTATCAGCTGCTTAATGGCGTTTGTAAAACGGTTTTTAAGATCAATATTGTTACTGTTTAAAAAGAAGGAAGGGAGCAGTGATTGAGGTAGTGGTGTGTAGTCGATGAAATTTAAAACAGCGCGGCCATTTCCATATCAACAATAGTGAATTTAATATTTTTGAAATAGCTTATTTACAGACTGATTACTTAAATTGGCAACACTGCTCTTCACTTTCCAATTCATTGTAAAATCTGTATCTGGATTTTTTTATGGCTCTTCTTATGTCTCCATTGTGTACTTCAATAGAAAAGTTGTGCATGTGTATTATAGTTTTGTTCGTGTCAAGATGATAGGCAATATACGTTGTGTTCGGTTTTGACTTTTGAGTCCTCTGCACAGGAAACAGTTTTAATTACCTAAAGGTTCATGGCTGAGACGACCCGATGGTGGTTTTCCAGTGTCTTCCGTCGCATAGAGAGATGCTACCGGTCCCCGTGGCTACGGGTTGCCGGAAGAGGTCGGTTGAATGGAGTAGTTCGAAGTCCACTTTACAAAAAACTCTGTTCTTAGAAGCTCGCCTGCTCATTTGAACACTAATAATTTAACACCTTTAAGTGGATTCGGAACCCCTTGAATCTCCAGCGGAGGGTTAAAGACATGTGTGAAGGATCACAATTTTCTCTTACATATTTGGAACATGTGTACCAGGTAATGTAACGAAACCATTTCGTATAATTATAGGTTCAGTTACAATATCATCGGTGACGTAAGGGGTTGGTTGCATGTTGTGTTCGCTAAGTTTTGTGTGAATGTAGTAAAATATGTTTCTTTTTCGTCTCAAGACTTACATTCTCCATTCTGAGGGTGTTTATTGGAAGTGCATAATTCTTTGTGTGACATGCTAGATCAGTTCAACTGATATTTTATCTGATGTCATTGTTCGTTATATAGATTGCTGTACACAATCACAGTAAGTTTTAAAAGAGTACTGGTAATTGTTAAATAACGTCAACATTTGATAGTAACACATTTTACAGGCAAAATAATAAACAGTTGTGTCAGAGTAATTTTTAAAATCTCTTATTAATATTCTCTGTTAGGTGCAATATTCAGGTTGTTCTGCACAATGTCAAAGATTCGTTGAGCGTGTCAACACCTATTGCGTTACTTCTTATTCAAGCAAATTGAGTGCTTTAATAAGACCTATGTCAACAAAATTCTGATACTGTGTAATCGTTTTTATTTGACGCTAGTGAAACACAACAAAAGACAATGAATATTTATTTACATTTGAAACATGAGATGCTATGGTAGCGAGGTTCAGCATTGTAAGGGTCAATTCTCAGTTGGGAATGAAATGCATGCAACATAGCGAAACTGTCATTAAATTCAATAATACGTGACACATTACGTTGCAATGACACGTTTCGAATTCAGACGTCTATTCCGTTATCCATTAGTCTACTTATAATGCATATCGTGTCAATATACATAAAAGTTGTATATTTATTTATTAATTCAACAATACTAATGGACCAAGTGTGTATCACACTGTATATCAGAATTTGTAAAAGGAAAGAGATGTAAGGGAAAAAAATTGAATTTTATGCGTATTCCATTGAGTATACAACACATTAGAGTAGCACTTCGCAGTTTATAGCGATTTTCTCCAAAGCTAATAGCTTTATAAAGTGAGATGAAAACACATAAAACAGTAGTATTACCATTTCTTATACTTGAAGCGAAAGAACAATATCAACAGAATGTAGTGAACAAAATAAGATGTTTTATGCTAATCACCTTTCACAAAATGGTGATAAGTATTGGTGTTTTTTTTTTCTTCTTCTTAATACAAGTTTTGTGGTCAAGAATAAATAGTAAGTAATGTGTGCAAGGAGTGTGGAGAATTCATAGTGTTCGAGGCCGAGATCTGGACGCTTATTGGGTGCTTAGTTCTTCGGGATTACTTTTTAAAACACTTACTTTACTTATTGTGTTCATAATATGTTTTAGTGCATCATGTTGCATGCGATTTTTTTTTCTCTCCCTCCACGTAGCGGGAAACATGACAATTTCAGTTAGTTACTTCGTTACTCATTTGGTAATAGCGATAGTCTAGAATTGAGATGACGTGGGCTCTATTCCACTTCCGCCAACTTCTCTCTTGGGCTACGAAAATCGCTAACTAATACGCTTCAACTTGTATGCACAAGTTTATAAACTTAAAAAAAAAGTATAATTTTACAGGAGGAGCAAAAGAAGTGACTGAAGTCTTACTCAAGAAGCTATATGTAAACCGTCATACAAAAATACTCCTTTTTTAAATTTTATTTTAATGTACCAGTATCAGAGAACCATCCTATACACATATTTTTGAAGTCGACGTGTTTTTCTGGTTTGAACAAGCTTTCGAAATAAATCGTCGTCGTTCTGGCTGAAATTACTAACAAGAAAACTGTCGTCTGGGACACGAGAATCCGAATGAAACTTCCACAGTGCGTTGATGATGTGTGTTCAAATGAACACTCCTGTAGTACTACGTTTCGGAGATTCGCGGTACACGAGTTACAGGACTTCAAAATTTTCGAAGTTTTGCTCTGAATGCCTGAAAGTAGGCAACACTTCTTACATATGTGCTGAAGATAATTTAAATGCATTGATGAAGTTGGCGTGTTGATTGATTGCTTTGATCCCTGCCAACTGTTAATATTATATAAATACAGGGTGACTCAAAGGAAAGTTCCCATCTTGTTCATTTCGTAACTAATTGATTTCCAGGAGGAATCTCGACACGCTCCTTTTAATGTAAGGGGGAATGTGTCATCGTGGTCAATCATTGCATGATTGCTATCCCATTTTATCGTGGTCTAGTGGTACAAAGCTCTGAATCTTTCTGAAGAATGTTTAGAGCGTTCATTTTGCCTTGGTTGTATATGCCTGAAACAGCATGAGCAAAAAGAACATCACAGAGCTCACCTAGAATAGCTTTTCGTTCTGGAATGTTGAACAATGTATCTTTTCTACGCTTTAAAGCTGGTCTGAAAAGAAATATATTTTGTCAGACAGAGATTCTTTTGCTGTGAGAACAAGCAGGTCAAAATCCTGACCAACCACAACGACTTTCAATCCTGTGCTTGCTTTATCTGTGGTTACTGAAACAATCAGACTGTCTGCATCAGATTTTGCTCGATAAATATCCATATTTAATTCTCGGCAGTGACTTGATAAAATATCTATGAACTGTCTCTTTTTGCTGTTGTTCGCAAGAAAATCAACGTGTGTAGTTGTTGGTGAAGCGTTTGGATTTATATGTATGTTAGTAGATGTTCTCTTAGCAGCAATCCTTTGCTGTTCACAACTCTTTAAGGTGAAATCGGTTGGATATTTATTAAAGACTATAGTAGGTACATACCCCACCACAATGTGATTTTATGTAGGAAACAAGGCTTTTTAAAACTTTCTCCTACGTTACAGGTCGAGGTCATACCCCACAGTGAAGTAAATGGCCACAATCAACAATGTAAACACAATATTCGGGAACATACGAACAGACTTAAAACCTTTGAAAAGAGAACCTTTTATTTTTTTTCGTAATGATACACTATCAAATAAGGATTATGGTGTTGGTGCAAGCTCGTACTTGAAGCACCTTCTCAGTTCCTTTAACAACAATTATCCTGTTGAAAACTTGCTGCGTATTGACAGATACTGCTTCGTTGTGTAGTACAATCCCAGAGTTCATTGCTGCTAGTAGAATTACTTTGTCTTTCCTGTAAATGATTACAGTACCGAAATCTCTTCCCACTTTTGCTGCTAACGAAGCCATTCCCTTTTCTATACTTTGATCACTGGTTACTGTATCATCTGCAACCAGTTCTGAAACAATGTTGATTAGTTCTCCGGATTCTTGACTAAATGCATTATGTTCCAACAACCACTTGCAAAAGGAGGCCAAAGGGGAGCTGCTAAGAGAACATCTACCAGTATATATATAAATCCAAACGCTTCACCAACAACTACACAGGTTGATTTTCTTGCGAACAACAGCAAAAAGAGACAGTTCATAGATATTTTATCAGGTCACTGCCGAGAATCAAATATGGATATTTATCAAGCCAAATCTGATGCAGACAGTCTGATTGTGTTAGTAACCATAACAAAGCAAGCACAGGATCAAAAGTCGTCGTGGTTGGTCAGGATATTGACCTGTTTGTTTTCACTGTAAAGTCGTCTCTGTCTGACAAAATATATATATATAGGCAACGCCCTAGCCGAGCTGGTCTACCGGTTCCCGTAAGATCACCGAAGTCAATCAGCTTTGGGTCTGGTCAGTGTTTGGATGGGTGTCCATTTCAGCACTCCAGATGGTGTTGCCTGTGCGGCGTCCACCCAGCGTCGTGAGGCCAAATTGGGGAGCTACCTGAATAAAGAGGTAGCGATCACAGTTGAGGGCTTCGGCTCTCCTCTCCCAACACGTCTGGTCAGCGTGGGAGCAGTAGACCACCTCCTCCCTCCGGGAGAGGCCTCATCCACTTATATATATTTCAGATCAGCTTTAAAGCGTGGAAAAGATACATTGTTCAACATCCCAGAACAAAAAGCTCTTCTGGGTGAGCTCTGTGATGTTCTTTTTTCCCCATGCTGTTTCAAGCTGTGATACCACTTCAGGCATTTACAATCAAGGCAAAATGAACGCTCTAAACATTCTTCAGAAAGATTCTGATTTTCGGCCGGCTGTAAAGATTTTCAATACGCCTTCGGCTTCGAAAGAGAAAATTACTTCAGCTGGTGAAAAATTTCTACTTGACTTCCATGGTTGGAAGAAGAGCGGAAACCTCGATGACTTGAGATATTATAGATACAGTAATTTAATAGCCAAAGAACAAATACATCGAGCTTTTGATCTTGCTGTGCTTCCTGCGACTAGTGATGCGGATTCACAGCACTCAGTCCGAGTGTGTTTGCAAGTGCAACATTGGATGGGGAATATGCTGGATCTATTATTATGGGGATGGATGACCAAGAATAAATTACTAGTTCCCGCTATTTCTTCAAAGCAGCCCGCACCACCCGAACTGTTGAAACTAGTGTTCTGTGCATGTAAAACCTGATGCTCTAACAAATATTGTGAATGTATAAAATCTGGACTGGCCTGTTCGCTAATGTGTGTCATATGCCAAGGATCATCATGTAACAATCGTACAAAAGTCTTCGATGATGATTTTGAAGACACCGTGTGGTCATATTTGTTTTAATATCCATCGGTGTATATTTCCTAACATTGTATCTTGTTTCCATGCAGTGTTGCCGTTCTATAACCTCAGTAATTTGAAAAGTGGGGACTTTTGGAACGAAGTTTTCGAAAATTCCCTCCGTTACTTCCCTATATTAAACATTATAAACAACACCTGCACACCAATGGAATGCCTGTTTTGTGATTCGAAGGAGATATAACACATACTTCAGCTGCAAAAAGAATGATGAAAGCAATGATGAAGAATTACAAATTATTATTTCCTTCGTTTTTCTTGGATCAATGTGTAACTTACAGATTATCTTTATTATGTATAAATGTACTTTTACAATTTTTGCGGTTGGGATTTCATGTAGTGTTGCCACGTTAGAGCCGAAAAATTCGAAAAAAGGAGTTTTAAGCGTTATATATGAAACAAAAAATCCCGCAATTTATTCCCCAAACTAGGGACTACAGGCAACTGCTATAAGCATATTAAAGCCTATTTTTATTGTGAATCCAAAGAGGTATAATTTGTACCAATCGACTAATTAGTGTGCTTGCTATATCCGTTTAAACCAAAACGTGTGACTTCCTTCGAAAATGTTCGGGGTTAAGCCATTTTCCAAGTTGGCGTCTGTAGCTCAACTTTTACTTTCGGGGGAATTTATATAATTTGAGTCAGAAATGTATGTAGAATGTCCATAGAAATCCCGTTGCTTGTATGATTTTTTTTTTAACCTCCATTTTGAGCCTATAATGACTGGGACTATATGTCGAACATGATTATTCGGTTCTTCGAAAAGCGCGGGAGTCAAGTTTCCAATTACTGGTATTAAGAGGTATAATTAAAGTCAGTGAAATAATTTTCTGGAAATAGTCGGAAAAAAGACTGGAAAATCACAACAAACTCGATTGTAGTTAACAGTTAACATTATTTACTATCACAGTCAAAACAGGCTGATACTAGTGTGTTACTTCAAGGAGTTCTCTGATGATACCAGTTTAGTGAAAAATTCAAACGCTTCAAACAGGCTTGGGACTTTCATATTGCTTGAGAATATTTTCGCCTTTCAATTCGAGGGAAATAACTGCGAATTGATTTCGTAGTGGCGCTCGTTTCTGTGAAAGCTTTTGGAAGAGCTTTTGACAGTGGAAAGAAGGATTTTGCGCATAGTACTTCGTGTTTAGAAATTTGGAGTCCATCCAGAATAGCGTTGATTTCTGCTTCTTTTCTTCCCACTTGTATATTGTTAGATGTATTTCTTTTCGTCTCTTTCTCTCGCTCTCCCGCAAGATCAAGCGAGAGATGTTATCGCTTCTCTTTATAGACGAAATAAGAAACTCGGATTGTCAGAAAGGAAGATGGATGGTATTGCTTCCTGAGTAATGCACAGAAAGCAGAAATTCAGTCTTCTGTTTACAATTTAAAATTGAAAAAGCCTCTGTCTGAAAAATTCCACGAGATAGCGGTGATAAATCAATGCTCAAAAAGGGTTCTTCGCATCAGAATTCCTCTTTTTTGTTTACTGTAGTCGTAATGGACGAAGATGCATGAAATTGTCGACTTAAAAGAGATTGGGTACTTCAGATCTTTACTAGGAACCTCTAATGATTGCTTTATGTACTTCGTTGGTGAACTGTACATGTTTGTATGATCTAAACGAGGGATCACTTCTCTTGGTCAGAGGGATAAAGATGGAAAAGATAGCGGCCAAGGCCTATACTTGAGATACCATCTTGTCATTTGCCGGAAATGGAGAAAGCATTAACCAAACATGGCCGCGTGAACAGAGTTCTACTGCTGGTCATGATTTTTTTTTTTTCTGTTAGTGTGTAAATGTTTGTTTATGCAGATGCAGTAGGAATAAGTGCAATTACAAATCTAGTGCTTGTTGTCCGTCGGTTTTACAGTA
>JAGDQP010023445.1:0-29155 GCA_022664845.1 Lepisma saccharinum
ATATATATATATATATATATATATATATATATATGAAATGCTGTACCGTGAAGAGTTCGAATCACTTAAACAAGCTCAATACAGAATAGACAGATCCCTCAAAGTAATATAGGAAGGTGCGACAAGATGGGGCACTTAAGGTTTCAGTGCAAGTTCTGGAAAAACTTATAAAAATATTTCATCGGTCTTTTATGGTAATCATTATTTATGTTTGCGCTCTCTATACCTTAAATCATGCCCATACCCTATACCTATGATTCATATTCGATAAAGGAAATGAGTTATTAGCGATTTCCTGCACAAAGTCAAAATAGTCATCTTGCCCCATAGGTTAGACAAGATGGTGCAAGTATTGGAGAAAGATGGCGCGTTCCATCTAACACATTTTACACCTTACTGTGGACACCAAGTGCAAGAAACCAATAATGTTTGATTGTTTTCCTGAGGCATATTCTTTAATTTTGGAACGTTTTTTTTTAATTACTATCTCAGACTCAGGCTAGGATAGGATGTAGGAGAGGATGTTGGAAAGTAGTCGTCCAGGGCCTAGTTAGTAGGTACCATCCCGGCATTTGCCTGGTATGATTGACAACTTTAATCTTTAAATATAAATAGATATGTTTTCGTTTTTCGATTGTATATAGTTATAGTATAAAGGTAATCATTATAGTTTTGTTGGATTTTGACGTGGTTCAGAGGTGAGACAGATTGGAAAATGGTAACGTGTTTAGTGAGAGTTTCCTCTTGTAGTCGACCGGTAGTAGTTACCACAATTAAATGAGGATACCAGTAAGAGCAGGTTAAACATGGGAAACCCAAACAGCGTCATACGGGCCTGTATGCTGCACAGTGAGTCTGGAAACTGACGCTAGTGCAGCAGGAAAAAACATATGCCAATCAATTGAGGGATGTCGGAAGTGAGCAGGCAGTACAACGGTGGTTTAACAAATTTAAGGACGGCGGTGAACCCCTCCAGGACGCAGCACGTAGACGACCTTCACAAGCCATAAACAAAGGATCACTTAATGTGGCTATTGAAGAAGCTAAAGGCAAACACGTAAAGTATTGGGAGAAGAATCTATTGCAGTGCGGTAACCATTCGACAACACCTCCATTAGCTTGGAAAACGGTGTAAAGTGCGACGATAGCTCCCACATAAGTTTACTGCTTCTCAGATAGCGACAAAAGAGAATGCTTGCTTTTCTTTGATGTCTCGTTAGAGGAAGGATCGGTTTCTGGACAGAATGCTGACCTGTGATAACTGATGAAAAATGGGTTCCTTACAGCACTTTACGCCACCGTCATCATTAGTTGGTCCCACATGAAGTACCTCCCAGAAAATCAAAACCACTACTGCATCAACACAAGATTGTACTCTGTGTTTGGTGGAGTTCTCAGGGTATCGTGCATCGCAAACTGCTGTCACCTGACCAGATAATCAATGCAACATGTACTTATTAAAAACTTAAAACCGTGGAGCCAGCAAGCACTTGTGAGCCTCAAAGGCGTTATTTTTTTTACAGAACAACGCAAAGCCACATGTTGCTAAGGTCACTCGTGACACAATTATCAGACTTAGTTGGCAAAGACTAATGCACCCCTCATATTCTCCTGATATTGTATTTTCGGATTATCATTTATTGATTTGTTAGACAACCATCTGCGAGAACGACTGTTCCGACCCCTCAACAAGATGATATACACATTGGACGACTTCTTAAGTTCACGTTCCGCTACTATCGTGGGATCCATAGTATGCCTGAGCTTGGAGACAGTTCATTGCTGTTGATGGGGACTATTTATGGTTTTCTAGACAAGCCTTACTTCATTCGCCTTTCTTTTTCTAGAGTCAAAATACGATAGAACTTAATTGGTTCGATCATATTTTGTAACATTATGTGAACAAAAATAATTTCCCTATTGTATCATGTAATGACAAATATTAACCAAATAAATAAAGTAGGAACAGAACAAAATATTTCTTACAATTGAAAAGTGGCATATATTTTCAATACTATTAAATGTTTCCACATTTTAAAGTTAGTTTTTGCAACTTGAAACATCACGAAGAACGGTAGTTCTTCGAGTGACGCTAAGCAACGAGTCTGTTAGCGGCACTCACGCATATACAGCTAATTTCGGATCTAGCAAATTATAAGCTCGATTTTAATGCTTGAAGTTGCATTTGAAAGTTCTTTGCCATACTAAGACACAGAAATAAAATTGGATCGGTAGGACCTCCCTGAGCGGTTTGAAAAAAAAAAAAAGAATTTCATATTCCTAGTGATAGCACTTACCACAGACCAAATAGGCGGCCGAAGCTTGCGGAATCGTAATCTACGCTTCAATACCTTTCAAATGGTAAAATCGGTGAAGGAGTTCAAAAGTTATGACCTTTTTGGCTCAATCACAGAATTTTCACAAATGATAGAAAAGGGCCTCCGTCATTCTGTCTGTCTTTTTGGTTTAGCGCAAAGTGGTTGGTACCGGGGGTTTGGGGGATCAATTGCGAGCCCCAACAATTTGGGGTAAATCGAAGCTTATTTTGTTGACAGGAGTTACTGTTTCCGAGATACGGCCGAAAATTGGCATTTTGTATGAAGACTATGCACTTTTTTTTTAATAGGCAGTCTTACAAAATAAGTGATATCAGTATAAAAAACCCTTCGGGATAAAGACAAGAGTAGCGCAAGTATTCTACTCACAAAAGAAGTGACATCTATTTTGCGAGCTACTTTTTTATGTCACTGTGGCGGAAGGGTAATCTTCTCCTAATTTTATTACAAAGGATTTTATATAGATAATTCTGCCGTAACCAATAACATTACATGATGGACTGGCAGAAATCTCAAATAAAAGTTCTATACCGTAGATCATTTGAACAGCACTCATGATCCAGTTTTGGCAAGAGGTCGTCTGTTGGTAAATCTTTATAATTTGTACACAATTGGATATAGTATTAAAAGATGTTGATTCTTCTCTTCCTTCCTTACACTCTTTGTACGTAAACTTGCAGTAATTCTCCAGTTATATGTGTATTGTTTCTTGAATGGGATACTTGTTACAATTTCCTTTTTCTGCTCTCTTTTGGAAGAAGGCCGGCTGCTCGGATATGGCCGCACTTCGGTAGGTCTAATTAAAGTAACTTGGTTAGTGGATCTTGACTCAGCATTGACGTCAACTACGTCCTTTAAACTACAAGAAATCGCTTCAAATATGGTCTTTTGATTCTTATTTTCTATCACTGAACACGAAGAAAGCATTTCCTCCACTTTGCCATGAGTTTGCCTGTACAACATCAATATCTGAACCGATACTTTTATTCACATTACTGGATTCAATCTCCCGGATTTAATTTTCACTTTGTTCAGGTACATCTACCAAATTGCTGTTCCCAGGACGACTAGGTTGTATGGCATATTTAAAAAGAACTTACATGTTTTACTGACATTTGGGGCGTACTATACGATTTTTAACATTATAAATCTTAGGACATGTTTTGAATACCTACGGAAACACAGTAACATAAAGTAGAAGTTTTAAAGTTAATCATCATTCGAATCTTTATTAGAATTACATTTTTAATCCTGGTTGCAGACCATCTGTCTCATCTTCGCTGATCACAAGTGGTCCGCTGACCACAGGTAGAGAAATGCTGAACTAGAGCAAACAGAAGGCACGGGTATTATACGCCGCCATGTTAGGGCTTGGGCATACAAATAGAATCTGCTCGCCAGTCGGCATAGAAAACAGCTGAAGAAGAATCCATCACTGTTTATTTTTTTAATTATTGATAAGTTGAAAATATGTGTGAATTCACTACTCTACTCATAATGCGCGACGCGTAATTTTCCCCTAAAATACGGGACATACCCTATTATACGGGACAGGTGGCAACCCTAGTTCCAACCAAACTTGGCAAACTAACGCAGGGAAATACGTTAGTGCTTCAACCATATCAAAATGTTAAAATATGTACCTTTTTCATGACAACGGGAGTCAATTTCTAAAATATTACATTAAGAGGAAAAGGTACGGCAGCGTCCAATTTAAAATGCATTTTCACACATTCCAGGAATATCATGGGTTCATATGGTTTCTTAGAAAACAAATGACACAATAGCCCCTTCAACATATTTCGTGGCGAAATGAAAGCACTTAAGTAAAGACTTTGCGAGCTATTTTTTTTTTTTTTTTTTTTTTAGGAATAAGGAAGAACATAATTGAAATTTCCATAAGAAAGTTGTTAGGTGGGCTATTAAAACTTCCTTTATTTCTAAGAAAAAATCGTCATGAAGCAGTCTCTTTTTTACCTTTAAAATGCTATATATTACAGTAATTTATATTACAGTCTCAATAGTAATATTGAGACGTTTTTTTAAAAAAAAGAACATGAAAAAAAAAACAATATTCCTAAAAATATATGAAATCCATGTTAAATTGGACCCTTATTTTACAGGTTGCCGCAGCCAAGTACCGCTCCCTCTTAAATGTCAACCACTCGCTCATTTCAATTTTGTAGATATCGCAAAAGATGAATGCCTCCCAGTAGCAGCAATAATAATGCTGCTGCTGCTGATAATAATAATAATAATAATAATAATAATAATCTGCAAAAATTAACTTATATCACTAATATTTATGAGATTATTATTAACGTTTTGTATTGTAGGTTATTTAGCGTGTGTAAGGCAAAAACTGAAAAAAAATGAGCGTAGTTTCCAGTTACTGCCTTTTAGGTTGTTACCAGGAAACAAAAATTGTTGCTCGTAAAAGTTTGTTGTAATTCTTTGTCATATGTTTTATATATTTCCTGTCGTTCATTTGTAGATTTTATCACGCTATTTTGACGAAGTTCGTTCAGCTAGAAAGAAATATTGTAATCTAACTAGCAAGGAGAGAAGATGAAGTATTTGGGTTGGGAGGAGACATTGAAGAGGCTAGTGGCAGGTAGCTCAAGGTGATCTGTTCAGTGCACTCACACTCTCCCTTCGTTTCAAACTAGAGCGTGGTTCAGAATCTACATTAATGGTAGGGTCCGTCGTTAGAAGCTACATACTCCATTAGGACGAAATAACTTATCAGTTGAACAAAAAAAATCAGATTCTCTACGTTTGAGACTGAATGGAAGGGTAACGGTCCTTCGTTGAATTCAAAATAACATTCAACTTTCACCCAACGTGATTGACACGGTAGCATGTAAAATTATGCATGGCGTTAACCAATCAAAAAGAATGCAATCAAAAAAGGAGTGAAATAAAATTAAAAATCCAATTGTTTAGCATTTGAGAGCCACAAGCACAGAAATACAGATCTTTGTAAATATATTTTTTTGCGAAGAATAGAATAAGTTTAAGTTTTCCATTAATATTTCAAAAATGGTTAAAGTAATCGATTTGAAACTTTCAAATGTCTTGATGGTTAGACAGCGTATTCATAGCAATAAACAATGTTTATATTGGTTATATGATTTCTTATTGCAAACTCAGCACCAAGTGATTTTATTTATTTATTTTCATTTTATTTTTTTAAAACAGCTCTTTACTCCAATAATTAGTATGATTAAAATGCACCTGATATATTAAAAACTAATTTCAGAATTTTTCTTGCTTCGTTAGTGTTGTAAGCTTTTGAGATATACATGCGCCAAATAAAATCACTAAACCTGGGAATTGTGTGTTTCACCCTAGCACCATATACTGATTCCTGGAAGAATATGATAAATTATAAGTAATGTATTCAACTTGATTGGGAATGGACAATTTGAGATGTTCCATTGTGATGGAAAAAAAAGAGATCTCAATCCGGTTTGGAGATTTAAATCCAACACAAAATGAGAATGTATCGGTAGAACGTTACTCTTGTTCTTTCCCTTTTTAAATGTATTTTTCTATGAGCGAGAGATGTATTTTTCTATGGCCTAAAACCGTCACATGTCTGAGAGATGATGGTCATCGATAAGTTCTTCTTCGGAACTAAGGATGAGGAAAGTAGTAACTAGGGCTTTAATTTATGTACGATTCCGGAATTCTCGTGGTGAAACTGAAAGTGAGGAAATCCCCAGCCAGTGTTGCAGAACTGAAACCGTGTCACTTTTGGTGACCCGAATGTAGATGACCCAGCAACTCGGTTCGAAACTTGACCCGAATGACCCGGTCTGGGAAACATAATTAAGGCTCCTCGCTACTCCCTCCCCTACTTTTTAACATTTTTCAAGATATTTCAAAATCTAATAGCATTATCAAAATTTTAAGAAGATACATCTCTAGTACTTACAAATTACTATGAAATACAATGGGCAGCGATCTCGAGATCTTGTCCATTGATGAGTGATTCATTATCAAATATTATGACGTCATTATTTAATTAACAACATATCACTCATCAATGGACAAGATCTCGAGATCGCTGCCCATTGTATTTCATAGTAATTTGTAAGTACTAGAGATGTATCTTCTTAACGTTTTGATAATGCAATTAGATTTTGAAATATTTTGAAAAATGTTAAAAAGAGGGGAAGGGAGTAGTGAGGAGCCTTAACTTCGAATTTTGGCGTCGTATTTTTCGTGCTCCGGGGGTAACGTCTCCGGTTCTGGTCATCCCTAACAGAAACACTGTTCAATCGCAAGGAAATAATAAAAAACTCTATTTTTTCTCCGGGTTACCGGGTCAGGCCGGGTCTGAAGCTTAGACCCAGTGACCCAGCCACCCAGTCCAAAACTTGACCCGGTGACCTGTTTCAGCTCTGCAGTATTGGCCACACCAGGACTTGTTTGCCTCCCCAGTAACGTTCATAAGAAGTGGTATATTCCTTAAAAACAGTGCCAGAAAGCTTGATTCGCGAATGGTTTATTAATATTATTTACGAAATGAAAGTACACATTGTTAATATAAAATTAATAGTAATGATACCACTGCTATTATTATAGAAGCGGTAAAAAATTAATAGGGGGTGGATTAGTAAGGTAGAAGGCTACTAAATCGTTCGTGTTAGTTTTCTTGTATTCCTCACAGAACCTATGATTTTTATAAAGTTAATAATGATAGTCATAGCCAGCCAGCATCCTGTGTCCATCAACAATCCTTATCTCTGCTACCGATACTGTCAATACAGACACAACAAGCAGTTACACCCATCCATGTACCGTGGTCTTCCGGTCCGAATCAAAGTTCTCTGAAGGCCTTAAAATTAAATTAAAATTAAAGTATCATGGTCTAGCGGTAAGTGTAATCGATAGATAGCACTGGAAAGGTGCTTCTGGTTCGAATAGGCCTATTACTCAGGTTGACTATTCTGACAGATTTTATCCGGTTTTCGTCAGTTACATCAGATTGTACCGAGATTGTATCTGGCCAACTATCTTCCTTGCTTCTCTCATGGGCATTATTCATTCATGACAAACACGTGCCGCAACTTCAGATGTTGTGAAGCCCAGACATGTAAAGTTTCATTGAAGATATTTTTCGAGAAATACCACAAACTCCATAGTTATTACTTCAAGGAACAACAGCTGATTCTTACAAGTCCTTTACCCGTTTGCACTCGTGTCGTACATGTGCTAAGCTATCAGCTAAATATCCGAAATTTAAATCTGCATCCGAGTCATGCATGTCCAGTGCCCGCAAGAAAGTAGCTGAGAGGCGGAGAGAAAGACTGAGGGGAAGGTAGGAGAGGAGAGAACCCTTTTTCATGGCCAACGATTTCTACAGCTTCTTTGCCCCAGTTCCTCATCAGTCGAGCTCTGGGACTGTAGCCTGAGTGAAATTTTTCCCAGCTGTTGGTGGAACGCGTGCGACGGCGTGCTTGGCGACCGATCATATAATAACAAATCGCTGTTGTCTGTTGTTTTTTTTTTTTTTTTCATTCCCTCTTCCTCTAAATTTCCGAGGCGTTTCCGACTTGTGAACACAGAAACAACGTGTGCGTTTGTATGTGTGTGTCTGTCTGTATGTATTCATATATATGGTACAAAAGTTTGTGTATATGTGATTGCATATAAACGTACGGTTATTACGAAATTCTTTAGTGTGTGTATTTTCTTCGTGATTATTTCCTCCCGCCCCCTTTTTTCACTTACTCGGGTAACTAAGCAATAATGTGTGGGAAATGTTAATTCTCAAAAGTTTCGTACAATAAAAAAAAAACTTCGTGTTCCGCACACATTACTTGCATGTGCTCCGACGGAGAAGTGCATCACTTCTGGACGACTTTGTGGTGAGTTTAGCTTTTATTATAAATTACATTTAGTTTGCCAAAAAAGAAGTTGATTCGCAAAACAAGTTATTAAGTGAAACAATTTGTTAGCTGCTGGAGAAGGTCTGGTATTTACAATATTTTAGTTCATTTCAGTAATCTCTGGTTCGACTCCCGTTCCGCGAGGAATAAAACAAAATGTGCGCTTCTGCACTATGAAAGTTTCTTGTAACATTTGAAAATTTTTCATTCAGAGTTTTATACTTATCAAATATATTTCACTTAATCAAAACTTAGGTAATTCAGAACAAAAAAATATTTGGTAAACTTTATTTATATGTGCCATTTTCGTAAATTTCTGACTTCGGCTCGTTCCGATTAAGTGAGATCAATACTTGTTAAAATTTACAGACTTCTATGTTTTAGGCGGGATTCGAACCATATGACCTAACACCTCAGACCATATGACAACCGCAATTGGCCGCATCAGAAGAATTTCTCAGGGTGTTTAATAATGATATATATATAAGTCAAAGCCATATTTAATCCACTAGTGGATGAGGCCTCTCTGACCAGACGGGACCCACGTTGACCAAACGGGATGGGAGAGGAGAGAGCCGAAGCTCTCACTGTGATCGCCACTGTCTTTTATTCACAGCAGCTCCCCAATTCTCCTCACCGAAATTTTTGAGACCCCACCGGGAATCGAACCCGGGACCGCTCGCACTGAAGTCGAGCGCGCTACCGACTAGGCTACGCAGGAGCTATAATTGAGGGCTTAGCTTGTCTCCTGACGTTATGATACCCTTCCGGAGTTAGAAGCAAAGAGTTTCTCAAACAAATCTGTTTTCTATCAAAAATAGTTACGGAAAAATATCATGGTAAAACGTTATTTCATAGAAATTTACTGTAGTATGTTTGGTTGAAAGGAAATACGTCTATTTTCACAAATTTGAGGAAAATTTCTTCTACATTACATATCTTCACTTAAGTTCTGTGATCCTTAAGAGTGATTTAAGTGAGTGTCCCTGTCGGATGAATGGTTTAAGTCCTAATAAATGTGTCCAGGGTTTGATTCCCGTGGAGACAAGTTGAGCATAGTAGCTCAGAAAATTCTTTAAACTATAGATGCTAACTTCATCCGATGGAATGCAATGTCACACCAAGATCGGTTCACCTTGTCCAGTGACCTTTCGGTCACAAACATGCCTCTAACTGACAGTTTTTATTAGAAATCATTTTAAAATACTCGCCTTTAAACAGTTGCAAAAGAAAATAGAGCACCGTTCATTTACCCTATCATTTTTACAACGGTGTGTTTACTGTATCTGAAGTGATGTTTATAAATGAGAAAGTAACAGATCATAGATAATTGTATTGCTATTCGAGAAATCCTGTTCGTTTCTTTTCATCAACTATTCTCATCTCATTACGGTATTATCACGCACTTTCATCTTCTTTTGTTTTACTAGCACTGTTAGAATACTATTAGTCCAACTACTGACAAACATTCCAGTCTCGTCTCAAACCACATTGAAAGATAGAGAGAGAGAAAGGTATACCTATCAATAGGTACTGGTTCAGCTCTTCTGCTGAAGGAGAATTCAGGATCGAAATTAACATTTTCAACCGAAGTTACAAGATGGAGTAATACAGTTTTGACCTCAGAGTTCAGACATGAACCAAAAGCTTAATAAAAAGGATTCGAAAAATTGTCCGTTTTTCTTGGAATTCAAAATCATTTCAAAGTAAATATAAAGCTACACTTCCATTTGTGTTGCTGAAATCGTCTTAATCATTGTTGTACGGTACTTATGATCTTAACTTATGCTTTTCGTCCTAATCAATCAATTGACACTTAACAATGAGGCCTACTATGAATGTGTAATCCAAGCAATATTTGTCGCTTTCGCTGTCTCTTCATTTTACTGCTTAGAACGCATAGAAAACTTCAGTTGATTTGATGTGCAGATACTAATTTCATATAGTTGTAACCATAAGGAATATATGTACGAACCCCTGCACACTGTTATATAATTTTACTAAACAAATGAATCCAATTACTTTTTTGACCTTGCCTAATGTTTTCAGTACACAATTAGAACTTAAATATAGTGATCGATATTCGCATTTTGCCAATATTTCGATGTAATGTAACTAGTTCTTAAGTGCCGAAACTGGAACTAAAAATAAACCACATATTTGATTTCATTGTTTAAGAAACTAGTTATGTCAATGTTTTCAAACAAATGCAGGATACGCCCACAACGCAAACACTAACAAAGGTTTGCACTTATCGGTTTGCTGCATCTACCGTTATATAACTATTGATAAAAACAAACTAACTCTCTAACTTATCGATATATACTAAAGTATACCGACTAGTTTAAGTGAATGTGGCAACTAGGACATGTCAAAAAGATATAACATCGTAAATTAATAGAGTTGTTTTCTAATTGAGAAACTAATCGTGGATAAAATCGACGCGAGGTTGAGAGCTGGTTATGTGTATGTTGCATTTGCAAACGTTTGTTGAAAGTAGTGGATATATCTTGTGACCCAATGTTGCATTTTGAAGAGATGAATGACCGAGAACGTTAATGCAAATAATCACTAGAAAGGTTGTGAAATGATCAAAGTAAATACAAATTCATTTGGATATTTTATTCTGTTGATTCTACTATGTCATGTCAAGTGCTATAACTGGCAAACTAGAACTTCAAGTTTCGTATTCATTGGGTTTCATAACTACAGACCATTTGTTGAGGTCATTCACCTTCATAATATTGAAAGAGATATGTTATAGTATACGTTATGCAATTATGTTGACAAAATATTGGGAGAACGATGCATAGTATAAAGTCGTTTCTTTTTATTAGAACTAGGGTATAACAGACTAGTTGAGGTCTTTATGGTTCATAGTAATAAAAAAAAACACCGGAGCCCATAACTGACTTAAATGTTCTATTTCAGTGTTTTCTGCTATGACGATAAATTAATACTGAATAAGTATCTTCAACTGCGGTCACATCAAAGTTTTAAATCTATGGAAGTGAAATGGTAGAAATGTATGTTGTAGGTTTCGGTGAATTTCTAAGTATTTCCCATAGATTAATATGAGAAAGTTGCTAACGTATAACTTTTACATATTTGTGTGAACAAAAGTATGAAAGACTATTTTCATGTATTGTCGTGCTATATTTGATTGCCCAGCTGTTGCAACTCAGTTGGTAGACTTTGCATTCCGAAGGTTCTGAATTCTCGACCAGTGTTCCTTTCCTCCATCTTGACTGAGGGCGGCTTTCCCTGGTTTCTCTCATTAGCATCAGGCGAATGCTGCGAGTAAACCCTGAAATAGGCTCAAATCCTTCCCTTTTTTGTTATTGTTGTTAAATGTCTTATATAAAATGACTTCAGAGTTGTATTTGGAATATATCAAATCAATAAAATGAAAACAGAAACACTGGGGTTCATCCTATCCAGACCTATTTGCGGATGTAAATATTGAAAGATAGCTGGTTGTGCTTTCAATGTGAAGTCTGTGTGCAGCATTTGCCTATTGATCCTCGGGAACAATACACGAAATTCTCAGGACGGATGCCCATCCTGAGTAGTACTAGAATCCATTTACTTTCCCAATTACAATTTATCAGCTAACAATGTTATTATTCATAATGGATTACCTTATAATATTTTTTCTGCTTTGTTATCAACTACATCACATCCATCATATGAATTAGGCAAGTGATAAATATTCTCGTGTAGTACGACATTTTCTTATGAGTATGGAAGACTCTGATTTGTGCTACGCACAAACATAATACACTTCTATTTTGAGCTTAGAAAAATTTCTAGTCTAAAGAGTAATTAATCATAACAGCTGGCATAATATTTTAATCTCTTTCAAAAAAAATATAAATAAAAATCAAGAAAGAAAGCACGTATGCATCTAAATGTACTTATAGAAGTGCTTCCCATAATATAATCCGCCACAAAATTTCTCTCAGTTTGGGGTGCAATGCTAATTCATAGTCGTGTCACTTATTTTTGTTTTGTTTTACGTCGGCTTTTCAAATATAATATAAGTGACCTGCGCTTACTTTACTAAAAGTTTCTTAGGCTACAGTTTCTTTGGAATTTATATCATGAGTTGCATTAACATTGAAAATATACAGAGAAAAATTAATTTCTAGACTGGTGGGGAATTAAACCATTCGAGTTGCCTATCCGTTTATCAGAGAAATAGACAAGTAATCAGGCATACTGGGATTCGATTTCTCGCCACTCCCGCAGTCCTTTGTTTCATCTATTTGATCTTTTTAACTTTCGGTGGGTGAGTGGTGCCACTCATCGTCTTGTAAATAAGGGTTTCTAGGTTGAACTCTAGTGGAGACAAAGTAAACGTATTAAAGTAATGTATCAAGAGTCTGCGAATAATTGTTTCAAATCAATTCAGGAAGGTATCTATTCATTCATTCTTTTCATGTACTTCAGGTATATCCATGTGTATGTAGCAAGATATATGTACAAAATATTCAAATTAATTCTTATGCATATAATTCCAAACATTCATTCATTCTGTAGATTATTAATTCATCATTAATTAGTATGTACTAGTTGTGTCTAATATACAGGGTGGTAAGGTTACGGACCGACAAACTTCGGGAGGTGATAGTACAGTGAAAAATAAAGAAAAAAGCTAAGGGAACCGGGGGGAAATTCCGAGGCGTTACGGAGCTACAGCCTGCCGAAAACGTGGGAAAATGAACTTCAGAGCGGATTATTGCGAAGACGAAAAATCGGAGAGTAGGCGGTTGAGAGTAAATTAGAGGAAGTCACACCCGGACTATCAAAAAATCCATATTGCGAAATGCTACAAGCAGGGCGCAAGGGATTCCCCAAAGGAAGTAGGGGATTCCCAGAAAATCTTCCAAGTAAAGATGGGTCGAAAGGACCACAGATGGGATGAGTTGCCAACAGGTAACAATAATTCATTGCCGGCACATCGATATCTCAACGAGAATTAATGTTATGACCATTTTTATAAAATAATGCGTGGTTGCATATCAGACAGGGGTGATAATTAAAGACAGTCAACGAGCGTTTGGCTTATTTATTAGCAATGAGAGAGACTAGGAGTATCCAGTCGGATGGTGGTGAGTATGCATCTCAACAGATGCAGCGTAGTAAAAAAGACGTCCTCGTTGGTCTAGTGGTCAGTGCTATCAGGCGTCTGTGATGTCACAGAAGTCTTGCATTGAAGCCCGCCTGGAAAAGAATCATGTGTATTATTAAAGCGTAACAGATGCAAAGGATGGATGGAGGGTATTGGTTAATGAAGAGGCACGTTCGGCTGGTTAGCAGAAAGAACGCAATGTAATACAGCAGCCAAAGAAAGATGACATTGAAGAGAGAAAACAAACACACGTGTGTACGAGACATCAGGTGTCAACCGATGCAAGGCAAAAAGTAGCAAGTTTTCCATACGATACCTCAAGCTTAAATAGTTTAATCTGTCTAATGTACACAAGCAAACAAAATACGTGCAAGAGAATTATGAATCCGAGCTGAGTCGGAACGTATGAACATGTACCTATTGCAATGCAAAATGTACCTATAGTGGATTACTCGAAAAAGGTATTTGTACATTCTAGCAAATCTGATTTGGAGCTTGACTATGGGACTTTGGATGTTTTGCGTGCTAGTTTGTACGAACGTTGTATTGTGTATTCTCCAGTGTATGAGTATTGACGCTCGTTAGCCTGTGACACGCACCAGAGGTATTTTGGTGAGGGGGGGGGGGGTTCGATTGCGACTCCGTCCGTTGCCCGAGTTTGAACGGAGAGGGTCAGATTATAGTTGAAAATGCAGAATTTGTCATTAGGACGTTATTTGTATGTGATGGAGTCTCAATGCCAAATCATCGTCTCGTCACCTAGCCCGTAATTAAAGACTGTGGTTGCTGCCCTTCTCTCCCCTGATTATGCATTAGATTGATTCATGTATCGTAGTTTATGTACTAGAATTGCCTATACCCATCCACATTTCTGTGTAGGTCCTGAAATCCGCTCCAACGCGAAGCAGACCAAATACTATTCACTCCTGGGGTCTCGTGCTTGATTGAATTGTTATACAAGCTATAAACGAGCAGGTGCGCATGTAAGGACGAGACCTACAATATGTGGTCAAGTTGGCTCCGAACGACTGCTTTCAGGAGTCCGGGACACAAAGCACGCACACTAACCTCTCGACCAGTCCGAGTCATTGTGATCGTTAATGCATTCCAAGACCCTTAACTTCTTTGTGTATGATATTGCCAAGTGTTTTTTCCAACAACATACTGAGCTACCCATTGCTACATACACTCACTACATTCTCCCATTGCTGCGGACGGAAATGGTCATAACACCAGCTACAAAGTTACTCCTGGACGTTTACGACGCAGCTAGAATTCGTCATGCCCGTTAACGCATTTTTTCTTGTGTAGAATAGACAGATTAAACTATTTAAGCTTGAGGTATGGAAAACTTGCTACTTTTTGCCTTGCATCGGTTGACACCTGATGTCTCGTACACACGCGTGTTTGTTTTCTCTCTTCAATGTCATATTTCTTTGGCTGCTGTATTACATTGCGTTCTTTCTGCTAACCAGCCGAACGTGCCTCTTCATTAACCAATACCCTCCGTCCATCCTTTGCATCTGTTACGCTTTAATAATACACATGATTCTTTTCCAGGCGGGCTTCAATGCAAGACTTCTGTGACATCACAGACGCCTGATAGCACTGACCACTAGACCAACGAGGACGTCTTTTTTACTACGCTGCATCTGTTGAGATGCATACTCACCACCATCCGACTGGATACTCCTAGTCTCTCTCATTGCTAATAAATAAGCCAAACGCTCGTTGACTGTCTTTAATTATCACCCCTGTCTGATATGCAACCACGCGTTATTTTATAAAAATGGTCATAACATTAATTCTCGTTGAGATATCGATGTGCCGGCAATGAATTATTGTTACCTGTTGGCAACTCATCCCATCTGTGGTCCTTTCGACCCATCTTTACTTGGAAGATTTTCTGGGAATCCCCTACTTCCTTTGGGGAATCCCTTGCGCCCTGCTTGTAGCATTTCGCAATATGGATTTTTTGATAGTCCGGGTGTGACTTCCTCTAATTTACTCTCAACCGCCTACTCTCCGATTTTTCGTCTTCGCAATAATCCGCTCTGAAGTTCATTTTCCCACGTTTTCGGCAGGCTGTAGCTCCGTAACGCCTCGGAATTTCCCCCCGGTTCCCTTGGCTTTTTTTTCTTTATTTTTCACTGTACTATCACCTCCCGAAGTTTGTCGGTCCGTAACCTTACCACCCTGTATAAATATGATGTGTGGAGATTGTTCACAGCTCAGTGAACGTAACGTAGGTAACATTGTTAACTGCATTCAATCGTGTATGCATTCAAGCATTCATTACTTATACATCCAACATCACACCATTGATGTTTGGATTGCATACAAGAAAGGATTTGAATATTTGTAACTCGGAAGAGAAATAGATGGAGAATCAACCAATCGAATATTAACCAAAAAAGAGGATGAGGATTGTTTCATTCGCTCCTAAGCTAACGAGTTTGAATGTTTCATTGGTTCCCAACCTTAAAGACGGAAAGAGACGACAGCAGGCCTAAGAATGAAGTCAAATGTAAACAATTCTATGCATAGAAGAACAAAGTTAGGTATATTTAGTCAATAAGATGTCTGTTAAGTAATTATATAAATTTGATTGAAATAGGTAAGTAGGAAACGGTGTAAGTAGTCTTGTTTCATTCTATGATCAGAAGCTGCTAGGAAAATTTCGTTTCATCTAAAGATAGATATTATTAAGATAATGATGTTTAGTGTAATCACAGAGGTCAGAATGTACTTTTATAGTAAAGTTCAGAACTCACCCTGGGCTAGAATATAGCATAAACATGTAGGAGTCTCGTAGATATGATAACTTGTTATGTAAGAAAAAGGGCCACGGATCTCCCATTCCCATTTGCGTTGTAATTTTAGATATTTAAGCATGATTTATTAATTTTGTTACGATTAACACAACACTTTTCATAGTATGTGTTTGCATTGCGAGTACCATTGAACTGCGAATCTCGATTGATATCTCAAATTTAGTAACATCTAAATGCAAGTATGTAGCGGATTTCTGATTGTAGATGATACTTCCTTTCTACTTCAATTTAACAATATTTTGTTAACAAGCTTATTTTTATGAAAATAAAAATGTACTTGAGGGTAATGACAATTTCGCAAGTACCTACAGAGGACCATATTTTTCTTCAGTTCACTATCTGGACGAAAAACAAACTCTACAATATCCTAAGCGCGTAACAAACTGTTAACTTTTGTCCTTGACCTTGAGCGAGGTGAAATGCGTGCAGGTGAAATATTGCAGGCACTAGGAATTTTATAAACGAGTAGAATTTATAATGCATCTTTACCTATTGACCGAGGTCATTCGTACGATCATCTGGTAGCATCTCGCTCTGTAATAAAACTTGTTCTTCATTTCTCGAGGGAAATTTGCAAGGTTCAACGCAAAAACACTTTATTATCCTTTTCAAAGTAAAAGAAGAAATATTTTATGTTCACAGATTTAGGAGTGCAGAGATAATGTCAAAGGTTAATTAAGAAGCATTTGACACTGGCTTTATAAGGTTTATTTCTCTTATATTTCTGTTAAGTCGCAGTAACGTTGACTTTGTTCACAAACTGGGAATTATTGCTCAAAATCTGGGGCATGCTTTCCTGATTGAGGTTTACCCTCGTCTCCTTAAGTCACAACAGATGAGTATCAGGACATTGACGTTACTTTACACATTCATGCTACCACAAATATACTTATAGTTTTGACAATAGATGATTCTCAACTCTCGTAGCCCAAGTTCGTAACGTTGTGGACTTCCGATCGTCAATGGGAGGCGTGCGGATTCAAGCATCGCTGCTGACCATTCTGACTCTGTGTGTGTGTGTTTTTTTTTTTTTACAATTTTCCTTACCGATTCACCCGACAAACGCCGTGATAGTATCTCAATTGAGGCCCTCGTCGTTGTCTTCGCCATCTCTGCTTCCTAAAGAGTAGGACTTCTCTCAAGTGTGAAAGTTTAGGCTAAAAGTTACCACTGTAGTCCATAGAAGAAAAAATCAGACAATATATGAATGTCCCAGAAGCAAACAGTATGCAAACGTCACTGAAAAATATAAATAAAAAGAAGTTCGAGCTCATTTTTTATACAACATAACGAATAGATTGTATCAAAAGCCATTATTTATCTCGGAAAACAGGGGAAGATTGAAGAAAATGTTTCAGATTTGGGTTCAAAGACCTTAATTTAATCTTATAAAACTGCTACATTCCTTTGTAACATTTTTACCGTACATTATATGCATAGTACAGCCGAAAAGAAAGCAGATAGAAAAAAAAAATACTTCTGGTTCGAAACTGAATGCATGTAGGGCAAAAATGGCATAAAGGAAGGTTGCGGCCTTACATGATTTAAAGCATCTTTACAACTTAAAGTCTCTAAACCAAAATCTGAAGTAATTTTACGAGCTCTCTCTATTTCAACGAGCTAGACAATGACTTTGATATACCCAGATGTGACATAATGTATTCATTTACTGAAAAATGACATTTCGGACCTTGATGTGTCTTTGTACTGAATAAGAATATTCTGAACCACTTAATAGTCCAGTGAAATTGTCACGAAAATTGTCAAATAGAGGCACTAATTCGGGTAGTTCTAAATTTTGGATATGTTGTATAGGTCGAGCAAGTGAACAAAAATCCAAGTTTTTCCGATTCCAACTGCAGCTGCCGGCACCTCCAGCGCGAGAAAAACTGCAAAATGTTCGCCCAATTTTCGTTTTTTGTAGAATACCTCCTAAACAATGTGTTTAATAGAAAAGGTTAAGGGTAGCTTTTTTAAAGAAGAGTAAATTTGCTAAATTCTGCATGCAGAACGGTTTTTCTACTTCAAATAGTTTCAGTGATTCTTCAAAGTTCGGCGATTTTTTTTAAAAAAAGAGTGCAGTTTCAGCCGGTTTTTGCTCTGTAGCTTCTAAATGACGAGTGCTACGACAAGATGTCATGTAATAAGTTGTAAACTAGAGTGAATTGCCTACAATTTGACAAACAGAACGGGTTTTATACGTCTAATAGATCACGAGATACAGAACTGAAAAAAGGTTGTATTTGGAAAATTTAAAAATTGAATTTTGATTGTTAAAAATTGAATTTTGATTTATATCCTCTATCTGCAATTTCTTTTAGAAGATGCCTTTCAATTTTCTTCCTTTATTTTCGAAAACTCTTTGTTCATCTTTTCTTCGTATGAATCTTTTTGTCTTATCGTCAGATTTTATTTCATCATTTAAATTCTCTGATGCTTCTGTTTAACACGCTACATTCAGAGTTATGTTTGATGACGTTTGACATGTCGTGTCTACCAAATAAATTTATCAACAATGTTTGGCTTTGTCTATTATATGCCTGTGCTTCTTTATTATCTTTAGTATTATACATAGTAAGTTGCTGATAAGCATCTAAGTAAGTAATGTCAGTGATAATGTGAGTATTTTGTCTTTCATCGCATCATTACACTTTTCCATGCTGTTACACTGTTGTCTTTGATCTATAAGCAATGGCAAAGGATTGTTTCTTTCGGTGTATGGCGTAGTGTTCTCATTTATCTGTCCACCCATTGTTGTATCCTTCACTTCTATTGTACTATTTTGTGTAAAGCAACATCGCGTCCAATGCGACCTCTTACCACAGGCATGACAAATGCTATACCACGAAGGGCATTTCCGTGGAATCCTATGTTTTAGTCCACATTTTGTACAATTAGCTATAAAATTATATCTTCTAGTAGGAACTTGATCCGAAGTAACCCCTAATACCGGAAAGTTATCCATAACCTGTTTATTTTGTAAATCGTATTTACTATCCTTATTGTGATACGTTTGTTGCAGATTCTGAACTTTCTGCATGGATAATACCGTAACAATGGCTAAATTTATTGTCAAATTAGGTATGGCTAACAATTGTAACTGATGTTCTATATTATTTAACCATAATAAAAACTGATCTAGTATGTATTTGTTTACAAAGGATCCAAAATTACAAAAAGATGCTCACATTTTTAATAGTGCGACATATTCAAGAACGCTCTGATGAGGACCTTGTTCTAATTGGAAATATTCTTTCTGATGATCTCCAATGAGCTCTCATCTAACATTTTGTCAAGTGTTGATGCCAACACTTGTATTTTCATTAAGGTACACACACACACATCAACAAATATAACAATTTTGTCCAACACCGTTCTAGGAACCTCATTCTGAATTCTGCTTACGATCGTAACACTTTTATCATTATTGATAATCGGACATCCTCGTCAGCCATTCTAGTATTTATTTATGATTTCTTCTTTCTACTTTAAGTGGATTATTTAAAATCAAATAGCGTCGCATGCTACAATAATAAGGCCGAGTTATGGTGTTACGTGAAATCATTTACTCAATGTTCAAATCCACCACAATGAACAGCAAGATCTATATCCACTGTAGAATTCAAGTTTAGAATATTGAAATTCTGCATTCAACAAGTTTAATATTGAAATTCTCAACCATAAATCCATACAGAATATGCATTTTATCAGTGTAACAATCTATTCAATGAGTTGACATCGTTACTCAAAGTGCCACGTACGAAAATATAAAACAAACCATGATTGAAAACACATTTTATACTAATTATTGAAATAACCATAATTACCATTCATTCAAATAGTAAGTTTATCACTGTTTTGACATTTGGAAGCTCTAAGACTCGAATACCCCTCAAAATAGTATTTTATCTGAAGTCCCAGTTCATATGTGTCGAAAACCAACAAAAGCTGATTGGCTGACATCTTTTTACATCCAACACAATGTTAAAATAGCCTTTTAGTTTGAAATTGAGTACTACTTTTCCTATTATGCAATTTCATCATGCTTAGATAATTATTGACATCTGTCAGGAGATGTATTCGTACGTGTTGTTGACTTTGTCTTTGAGTGTTCTGTGCCTATTTTCTAAACGAAGTGTTCCATTGTCGAAAATATTTGGGAAAGATTGTTCTAGACCATGAGGGTTGGGTAAATCTAAACTTTTCTTTTTAAGATAATCTACAACGTAAATAATGAGTCACCGTGGGTCAGGGTGTAGTACGTTTAACTATAAATCGGGCGACTCGGGTTCAAATCCCTGTCAGGACGCTGGATACTTTTCTCGCAGTGTTTCCATGCCTGGCGCTCTGAGGTGCACTCAGGCTTCTATCAAGTTTATCCTTGGTACTCCTGGGCAGCTTAGGAAGGTAAAGGCAGTCGAGCGTGGGACTGACCACCCTACCTCAATCGTGCCGTAGGTCAAGGATATGTGGAGTCCTACCTCCACATCCCCCATGCCGTGTTCACGGTGCATGCTTATCACACAGGTGATAGCTTTACCTTTACAACGTAAATAAACCATAGTAATTGTAATTGTAATGCGCACATCTTAAATGCATTAGAAGATCACACAGTGCTCGTTTCTTAACCTTTCTTTGTATGTGTTCGGTTAAAGCTTGATGTAAATAATTTCACATTCTTGTATGGCTAATATGTACAGCAGTATAAATACAGAGTTGTTTGCCTTATTTGCTTAAAGCGTTGACACTTTAATTCATCGTTGAAAGTGCATTAAATGCTTCCTTTAACATTTTTATTTACTTTAAAACAAACATGTAAATGGCGAATAGGTTATATACACTTTCATTAACATAAATACCCTTGTAACATTCGTAATAAAAAGATAGAAGGACTTACAATGTGGGTCTTTTGTGCTGAAATATTGTATCAACACAAGGGTTACGTAAGGCATTTAACTGGCCCCCTTCTGAGTTTTGCATTTGAAGAAATGGCTCTTCCCGACAACAAGCAGTGAAGACTGCTTTTACTGTGTCTATAAGATTTTGAAACACATACAGTACACTCTGCACAAATTATTTTTGTTTGTTAATTTCATGGTCGCAATACTCCAGCTCACTGGAAAGCAGCATGCTGTAAACACTGTAAAGCATGCTGGTTGATTCTTTGCTCCTAATACAATCAGAAACAAATATTTTTTATAACGCATGACCAAAATTGTGAATTTGAACCAAGAAACATTCTTTCTCAGGTCTGTGAGAATGTCATAACTCTAAGAGCTTATGAGTGTAAATTAATTTACTAAATAACAAATTATATTAATTAATTTCAGCTGAATAATACAAAATGTATTCAGTATAAAGGATTCCAAGAGTCATTTCAATCAAGTGGGTGATTAATAACTTTAGTTTTGCAGCCTATTGCAAACTTAGGATGTTTCTCTTTCAATATTAGGGACGGCAAAATCGTAGAGATGGAAACAAAACTTTTATTCGTTATTTCCTCTCTCGTCTCATAAGTATTTGTCACTTCGCTCGGTAATTCTAACAAAAGTTTTTTTTTTTTAAGTGGAGAACACTTATTAAGAAGCATATATAACGTAATTTCAAGCAAAAAAATATTGTAGAAATAAAAACATGAATATTGTGTCTCTTGTTTAAGAAGATCTAGTAACGTACAGGATTATACTAGATTAGATTAAGTTAATTTAATAATAACTGACTACTTCATGAATTAGAATCCAGCTTCCTGTCTGCTTGAGAAAAATACCAATAGATAAAGATTCAAAATAACTTTCGAGCACTTGCTACTCCTGCCAAATCTCAGCTCATTTCTTCATAATAAAGTTATTAATTATAGAGAATAAATACATTACAAACATACTTTACCTTTGATTCCATACATTTCTAATTTTGGAGTATCATATTTTCATAATTTTTTAGAAGAATGGTCCATTATTCAACATCTCTCTTGTTCAACAATAAGAAGTAGGTCTTCGCAATGAATAGTTTAAACAATAAAGATGACTTCTGCAAACAAAACAAACAAAACACAACGACCTTAAAGATAAGAAACTTTCACACAAAGGAAGAAACAGCTCTCTCTTCTGTTCAGCCCAATCCATTAATATGGACTCAAGAGTACTGACAGATAAATAATAATAATAATAATAAAAAAAGAATCTCACTACTTTAACAAGACACAATCAGTTCTTACATTACCTTACACAACAAAATAAACGAACTCTTCTAAACAAGACACTTGTATAAGCAAAGAGTGATGTAAATTGATTGAAAAATAATATTAATATTTCTCAACTATAGGCAATAACATGAAAAGTTTTAAAAAGACAAATATTTGTGAAAATTAACTCCCTATTAGAAATATTTAATAACATTAATACTAATTGATCGATTTTAATGAAACAAGTTTTATATGGCACAGCAGAATAGTACAACTTTGATGTTAAAAGTCATGTAGACCCAAGTGTTAAAATTCCATATAACCAGAAACACTATACACCTTTTTTTGCAGTCATCTGGCCTGGGAACATCTTCGACTGACTTCAGCAGGAACTCACGTGGCATGTCTACAAGAACATGGATTTGTGAACTGCAACAATTGCCACTGCTGAGGGCCAAAGGGTCCCTGTACCACTGTTGAAAAGAACCAGTACATATCCAAGGTCACGGTGTGGTTCAGATGACTCCAGTCAAGTTACGGGGATATCCCTCATTCCGGACACAGTTAATCCATTTACTAGTAGGGAATGTATCATCTTCAAGGTTATTGCATTTACCCATTTCAAATATATTTCTACTGCAGTAACTGCTATTTTTAAATAACAATTATCATATCGATCACTTTCCCTTGATACTGTATGCATATTATACAAGCTGGTCAACTAACTGCTGATAAGGAAATTTACAATAATTCTGTTTCATAAATAGATGTTTAAATCGCGGGATTTCTCTTTTCTTCTGTTCTGAAAGGCCGGAAATTCAAAATTCCTTGTCCTAGATAAATTCTTAATTATTTCCTTTATCCGTTACGTATTTCAAAAATATTTCACGTCAATATTCATACGTAAATTTTTAGTGTTCGTTGCAACCTTATTCCCTGTCTTACTTTCTTCAATGATCCTTTAAAAAAAAATATTCCCATTTCTTTCCAAAAATAGACTTATTTAACTACGGTGGTATTATTACTTATGTGTACCAAAAAAGGACAAAATATATACGTTATCTTTGCTGACTGAGTGCGCTGTCACTATGTCACAACAATAGTCTAGACTGACTTTCTGATATCGTGATTGTCGAACAGCCCGTCCGTCACGGCATGGTGTGGCAAGCGCAGATCAGTTTAGTTCAAAGGTTCATTATATTTGCACCCAGAGACAGAAATATACGCGTAAATTATATTTAACTTGAAAGATCGGGATCCCGATCCCGGGATTCAAAACCCAGTCCCGAAATCCCGGGACTGTAAAATCCATTCGGGATTACATTCCCTATTTGCTAGCTAACCATGATTTGAGAACTATGTGTCCTACAATATTCACTTCAGACAACTTCAATGATATCATATTCATTTTGCACACGTTGCTTATGAGTGATTCGACACCTAATTACCGAGACGTTGGCTGACTAGCTGAGTCGTCGTGGTCCACATGAATGGCCAGCAAGCACCCCATGAGACTTTTTCCTGTGGGGTTGAGCGAAGGAAAAAGTTTATGGAACAAAGCCAAATACTTTGGAACAGTTGGAGGAATGTTGTGGCAGACATAATACGTGAGTTTTAGCTGAAATCAGTGGAAGATGTTCCCAGACGACTGCACAAAATAGTGGACAATTTTACTGGCTATGTGAAATTTTAACATTTGTATCTTTATGAATTTTAACACTGTAGTAAAATTGAACCATTCTACTGTGCTATATAAAACTTGTTACATTAAAAGTGATCAAAAAGTATTAAAGTTATTACATATTTCGAATAGGGAGTTATTTTTCACTCGTTCAATTTCGTTCGTTCTCGTATAATTAGGGATGAGCACGAAAATCGATTATGTTCTGGTTCTCAATCTTTGAAAAAATCTTGTTATTTCTAGAACCAGATTTTGATTTTTCTTCAAATTCCTTGTTTCATTTATTAATATTATATTTAACTTCTGTTCAGTTTAGCTTATCTTGTTTTGTTATGTTTTCAAAATTTATTCCGTTTTCAAAATTCGATTTACCCTTTTCTGTCAAACTTCTGTTTTTGTTTGAACTCCACTGTCTTTCAACTTCTTAACTTTATTTTTTGATGGAAAACATGCTTAAAATTTTTGTTGGAATTTCAGTTCAAATAGGGTATGGACTACTATAATATTTGCTGTTGAAAAAATGAAAATAAAATTCTAAAGTAAAAAAAACAAACAAACGAGAAGTTGTTTTCAACAACGCCAAAAGCCTGATTTGAAATGTTCCGTTTATGTTAAAAGTTTTCGTTTATTTCTAAGAAACCCTGCTGTAACAATCTGTATACATTATCTCTATCATCAAATGTAAAAACAAAATTTATGCTTTTAAGAAAGTAACAAATCATTATCATTATCATAGCAAACAGATCAGAAGAGATTTTTTTCAGTGTTTTGTTGGATTGAGAGGGAAAATATGCAGAGACCTAAGTATACATTACACAATATTTAAAATGAGTGCTGTTGTTCATAAAGCACAAGACCGCAAATGTAAATTGATGCCTTGAATTTCTGTTTGAAAAAAGAAAAACAGAAAACAAAAGAAGATCAAATAAATAGAAATGCTGTCACGATGGAGGAAAGTGAAAGGATTTTCTCTTCTTTCTTCTCTCGTAAGAGAAATTTAGAGAAGTCACAGTATACAAGTTTAATATCTTGCAAAGAATTCTGTTACTTTCAGAATAACTAAAAGTTTTAATTAAAACTTATTTTAAGAAGAACCTTATCAATCTTAAAATATCGAGTTGGCTGGACTTTAGATGCTCCACCAAATCGTTCGATCAACATCGGTTACATTACAGTAGTTCTAAAATAAGCTAAACGTAAATCAGATACTTTTAGTCATCTTTGATTTTGCTTAATGTATGAATAGGTTAAATTAGGGCTGATCATTATAGCATCCAGGGGATTATCTCAAATCCTTTCATTAAATTTACTGCTAATATTTCAGTGTGAACTGAAGCTATTTCCCAAAATCAAAGAATAATAATATAAAACAGCAGAAAACCTTGTAGTTACTGTATTTATCAAATTAAATTTAGTTAAAATAAATCACATTTGCATGTTTGTGTAATTTTCAACTCTCAACAATTATTTTACAAAATTTATTACTAATGTTTCATACATAGTCTAGAGTAAGTATGGAGTTCCAAGTAGTTTAGATGAGTAAATATGAAATTAAATTTAAATTTGGATGAGGAGATGTATGAAGAATTAAATAATAACGCTGTAAATTGTAATGGCAATAAATGGCATTCGTAATTGCAGATTAGAGGAAATTCGTATGCTTGTCCACGATAATTTCTTCACAACGAAATATTTTTTGTGGAGAATGGCCTCTAACAGATGCACTCACTTAATCAAAGACTTTATACAAATATATTATTTGAGTATAACTTCCATAGCTATTTACGAATCGGAACACCTGACGTAATGATTTCTCAACATATTACGTCATTTGGTACAATCCAGCTTCTATAATTTTAAAAAATACACTTTTTGGACACACAGTCATAGGAAATTATTTTCTTAACTTCGATTTTAGTAATTAATTCTCGAAGTTAGTTTATTATTCTGTCACACTGTATAGTATCTTATTTATAATATCTTTCAATAAGCGTATATGATTTCGAAAGGAGGTAAGAACACTGATTCCATTGCTAAGAACAGTTGCTAACGAACATATTACGAGAGTAGAAACGTGCGTGAATTGTTTACAATGTTGCGTCCAAAACAGAATAATTGGTAAGAAGCGACTATTTCACCTTAAAGCGACGACTTCTTTCACAAAACATTCGTCAGTCACTCAATAACAAACTTCTGTTAGTTTTTTTCTTTAATGTGGTAATTTCTTCTGTACTAAAGAGATCGAGTAATAAGCTTATAGGGAATGACAAAACTTGCCAGACATGCATCGTTTTTTATGTAAATATACCTAAATATTTATGCTATAGTAAATTGTAACCATTTTAAGGGGTAATACGTATGTCTTTCATCTCAATTAACATTTTCCCAAGCATAAAATTTAAGTTATATTTAATTTGATTAGAAAAAAAGTCCCCAATCTCAAAGTATTTCTTGGGATGTTCAGTGTGAGGTGGGGTGTCTAAATGGATCCGGGTTCATCAAGATCCCTTTGAACACCTCTTCTTATTGGACGTTGCACGGAAATAGTTTGATATTTTTTCTTTAATTTGATGTTCATAATATTTATTTCATTAAAGATTAGGAACTTTATTCCTAAGCAATGTATATCTCCAAATTGGTGCATTACGTCATACAACTCAAGTGCTATTACGTACGTTATTCTTTCCGGTATTTACCAAGTTAACCTCTTCTCTCCGTTGCTCTAGCTTATCTATCTATCACAGTACGCAGCCATTCATATGCAGTTACACAATAATAAAACAATAGAGCAAATCTGTTATCAACTGTCTAATCCCAAAACTAATGTTACCGTCTACTGAAGTCAAGCCTATAGAATCCTATTATACACATTAACGTGCAGTTCCTAGCTCTACAAATATGTATGTGCATTTGACATAATCTTCGAGTTCCTTCAGACATATAATATTATTTTTAACATTACTTGCAGGTATTTGTTAGAAAATATCCCTTTCAAAGTGTTCGTGACGTACTTAACACATCAGCAATTATAGCTAATTTATGCCATAAATCATAACTGAGGGTTACTGCAGATTTATATAGTCGTTATATTATCTTTCATCCAAATCTCTCTACACAAACCGGAGTTCAGTCAACAACTACCGATTTAAATACTTGAATTTGGCAATTTTTCAACCTAGACTACAGAAATCTCAGAATTGTTACAAATGCTAATATAGTAACACCTCAATTCCTGTTAAACCATTTTATCGCTGTCCCGAAAGGAACACTAGTGCGACATCAAATCCAGTACTGTGTTTCTAAAAATATTCTTGCCTCTTGTTAATTCTTTATAGCAATACGGTACGTGTTATTACATTTCTTATATTAATGAATATGTTAGACACGTAAGTAACGAATAAATATCAATGTGACTAATTGTTATACCATTTATCATTTTGATTTCTCGCGTATTGAGCGTTTCATAGCTTTTGCTTGCTTGTCACTTTTTCCGCAATGTTTATGTCCAGGAGTTCATCAACCTTCCAAGGTCTTCTTGCCGTACTTTTTCTACTCGAGGAGTTATGTCATCATCCAAGCGCATTGTACTGGAAATTTACAGTTATTCAATGTTACTTGCTAATATCCAGAAATATATCGTTCATTGCTATTTTCATAGTACACACACGCACTGAGCAAAAGAGGCCAGATTCCATGCGCATCCAAGTGAAAATAAATTATGACAATTTTAAATCTTCTTGTTTTCCCCATTGGTTGAATGATTTCGCTCGTCACCTTGCACTCCTCATGGTCCTGGGTTCGATTCACCGTGATGATACATTGAAGTTTGTAGTGTATCGTAACTCTCTCCACAAAGGCAGGTAAACACAAAAGCAAACAAGGGGGCCAGTGGCGCCCTGTTGCAGAAAATGGGGCTTACCCAAAATTTCATATAACGTGATCAAACCTACCAGGGAGACTAGCCTACATTACGACACAGGAGAGGAGACAAAACAAAAAAGAGAACCGCTATCGGACCTGAAGACAGGGTGGGTGCCTACCCATCAGTGCCCTGCTTCAGCCAAGGACCAACGAAGACAGAATACGCACTAGTCTAGAACCACGAAGGATGCATGGAAAAAGCCCGAAAAGAAGTGCTAAAACGCAGACGGTTGTCAAAAGCAGAACACCAGGAAAAGGACCCTTAAAAGGGGGGAGACGCAGGCGAGAACATCTCGCAGGAAAGGCAAACACAAAACACTATTTTAGTGACCTAACACAACTAGGCACCTAAAAAAGTACAAGGCTCAACGCAGCCGTGCACTAGTTAACAAAAATAACGAAATTTAGATAAGCACAACTTATTTGACTATTCCCTAATGCTTGCAGAAGCATTAGATCAAAATATCAGTACTCCATTTGCAGTTACTTTCTCATATACACATGAAATAACACTTCGCGGTTGGAAACCTTACAGCAAAATCACAGTGATTATAAACTAACTACTTCTTAATAAAACGCTTGACACAAGGAATATCTGGTAAAATACAATTTTAATTTTACTTAAAAATGACAAACGCAATGCAAAAGACTAATTGCTGAATTTCGCGAAGAAAAGTTTCCAAAGAGAACCTTTAGCACATCGCAACGTGTTTCAGAAGATGCTGTTAATTTCACATATCAAAAGGTAAATTAATCGTTTACAGAAATGCTCTGCCTAAGAGCAGAGACAAGAATTTACACACATATTTCCAAAAGATTAGGTTAATTTCAATTTCCGAACAGTGGTAGATATTCTACACTTTATCTCAGTTAAACAAAATTTCCAAAATCATCGAAGCATAACATTTCCTTTTACGAACAAAAATAATTGCAAATATAACTACTGGGCAGAAATTTACTTTGATGTACCAAAATCGTTGTCAAACATTTTTGTATGTTTTAATTTTTCATTTTTGTACTTAACACAGCCTAACCTTTAATTCGATAATACAGTCAAGGCATACTATAGTTGGGTTAGATGTAAATATACAGAATGAATTTCTATGAGCGAATTGGCTTAAGGTTTGCGAAAAACAACGAAGGAGCTTTGAAGTTTGTTGGTAATCGG
>JAGDQP010023446.1:0-29152 GCA_022664845.1 Lepisma saccharinum
TTCAAATTTTGGTGGAAGGGGCTGGGACAAAAATAAAATACACTACTACACCGCAATGGTTGGTTATTTTAAAAACAATAAAGATATTTTCCTCTTTGCTGCTGGACCAACATCCATTTTTTCGTACCGGAGTGTTTCGGAGACGCGGCCATAAACAATAATTTGATAATTATTTCGAAAGTAGTTTTGTAACATGTGTATCTCATCTAGACTACGTAAATCGACCTCCGCATAATAGCACAGTTCCACTGCATTAGCATACCAATTTTGAGGAGGGGCTTTCATACATGCGGTTTTATTATAATTTGTATATGCCTTACTCCGCCCCATTACCAATGCTAAGGCAAGACAGTTGGGAACTTGTTCTTCAGGAATAATATGGTTCAGCAAATAGTCTGCATATGGCAAATACTTTCATTAACGCGTCTCCCATGCCCTCGACATGGATCTGTAATATCAACCCTAATGGTGATATCGTCACCTAATAGGAATTTCTTTTAGAGTTTAGTTCATTTTCATTCTCGCAACATTGTTTCCGCAGTAAGATGCCCTTTAACTGAAAAGGTATGTATATTGGCTTTCCGACGGTGCACTTGGAACTCTGAATACTACGGTAAATCCCACTTTGTACACTGGGTCTACATCTCAAAGTAAATTGTCATGGGAAACTGAAACAACCTGGTTATAAACCCCTCAGGATCACAAATAGTTGTTATAACAGGCTTAATTGTTATTTCACGACCCTGCAAGGGGAAATTAGGATATGTTTTTGGTTTTTCAGATATAATTTCGAATTGGGGTCTGACACCCACAACATACATCATGATTCTCCATCCACCGTTGCACTTCAATATCCATATCGCTCTCTATAACATAGTCACACACATGGTCATCGATACCAATATCCAAGTCACTATACACATCATTATTACCATCCTGTTGCATGCCAACACCTGCACCACTCGAACAAGTTTCTAAACCAAAGAAATCGATAACTTCCTGTAGAAAGAATACGTAGAAGTCGGGTAAAAGCTCGCAATAATAACTCTATGCCAGTTCTTTACTTTACACATTTCCGAAAAATGCGTAATACCGAAGATCGAGAATGTTTGGGGCAGTTGCACAACATTGTAAAACACTTCCTTCATCGTTCCAAAAGTACTATAGGAGATGATGCAATAACATGTCAGGATCGATTGTCTCAGGATGGAATCCTACCATTTTGTAGTAACACAGAGAACTCCAGCACTCGAAAACAGATTCTGGATCGCCATACTCCTGCATTCTTGCGTAGCAAGCAAAACATCAATCGGATTTTCCATGACTTGTAATTCCACGATCGTTCAAACAATACAAGACTCGAAGTGAAGTGTTTATACACAAGGACCAAGCAGATCTTTCTACTTCAAGACGTACGTAGAAACAGAACTCCAATGGCATTGGCTGCCGGATATAACACAGGAGCGCGGACGCGTACGCAGTTCTACAATTATGTTGAAGAGGAAAACGATAACGTCTCCGAAACACCGTTTTTCAAAGCTTCCATCGAAAGGTTGGTACAATCATGACTTTCGGTTTCCGTCTTAAATACTCCTTACTCCGTATTAAATATACAGTACAAACATTTATACAAGAAGTTGCATATTATTGTTAATTACGAAATACTCGTGCAGGATAAAAAGTTTGTGCAAGTGGTTTGCAATCAAGTCTGTTGATTACTATAGTCAAATAGTCTACATAACGGATATTGATTTCCACAATAACGAGATTAAATGTTTCCACAGAACGATGTGTATTGAAGTACGTCATTAGTTTGCCTTTTAACAATAAAACTAAATGTTTATAGCAACCAAAGAAAACCTTATTGAAAAGTAAATTCAATGAAATGTACTACAAGTACATTCAGTAATATGTTCTTTAAGAAATTGCCATTAATAGCAAAAATAATAATAATAAAATATTCTTGCAATATTGATAGAGATGAAAATACTATAACTGTACTGTATTTGAATTAAATTAATTCTTGTGTAAACGAAGTTTCTTAATTCTTCTTCTTCTCATCTCAAACAGGTGTATGAAGTGAGTTATCTCTATGTTGCGTATTTACCACGGGATTGTAGTAAGTATAGGAAACTGGCTATATTTTGTAAAAGACCTATTAAGATATATAGTACAGTAATATAAATATGAATTCTGTTTAAAATGCACTTACAGAGTAGTGTAAGGAATATGTATTCTACAATTCAATGATTTTATATTAAAATGAGGATTTCAAGTATCATTAGATTCATATTTTACGGTGGAAATTGTGATGTTTTCTCCTCAGTTATGTTTAAAAATATGCAATTAGAAATTAATTCAACAAAACGTTATAATTTTGAGACGGGCTACAGTCTTATTGTCTTTACAGTAGATAAAATCCATTTTTATTTATCTTTGAGATGTTTTAAAATTTCTTTTAGATCGACAATCGGAAATCAATAAGCAATAAATAGTACAATGAAAGAAAAGTGAACCAATAACAGTACAGGTTATTTCATTTTTAAATGTGAATTCGAGATTCGTATGCTTTTATACAAATTGATTTATGTTCTTTTGAATAACATAACTATATTTTAATACAGTAGTTGTGTTAGGTAGTAATTGAAAGAATTACATCATACTAGACATGTCAAATGAATTTTATTACTATTGTCAAAGTAGTTTTTACAGAAAAGAAGCAATGTAAAATTTGTTTTGAAGATAACTCTTCTGATATCTGGTGTAGTAAAAAGTAATCCATTATTTTTGCATGAAGTTAGAACGATCCGATTTAGGTCACATATACGCCGTTTTGTTCGATAACGTGTTGCCATTTGGAAGGTAATATCATGATGCCTCTCTCATAGAAGCCCTTGTCCCTATTGGCAAAAAATTGAGGCAGTCGATTTTCACAAACCTCTCTTGACGCGAATTTTGCACCAGCAAACGTGTTCGCCATGGACAGGAACAGATGGTAATCACTCGGTGCCAGGTCCGGACTATAAGGTGGATGCATAAGAACCTCCCAACCAAGCTCCCGGAGCTTCTGGCGAGTCACTATCGATGTGTGTGGCCTGGCGTTGTCCTGGTTTGTACACAATGCCTCTCCTATTGGCCAAAGCTGGGCGCTTCTGGGCGATTGCTGCCTTCAGACGGTCCAATTGTTCACAGTATAGTTCCGAGTTAAGGGTTTGGCCGTAGGGGAGCAGCTCATAGTAGATAATTCCCTGCCAATCCCACCAAACACACAGCAAAACCTTCCTGGCCGTCAATCCTGGCTTGGGCACCGTTTGCGCCGGCGCACCGCGCTTCGACAACGACCGTTTTCGGGTGACGTTGTCGTAAGTGATCCACTTTTCATCACCAGTCACCAACCGCTTCAGAAATGGGTCGCTTTTGTTGCGATTCAGCAGCGATTTGCAGATGGAAATGCGGCCCATGACGTTTTTTTGCGTTAACTCGTGTGGCACCGATACATCAAGCTTCTTTTTGTATCCAGCCTTATGCAAATGGTTCCACACGGTTTTTTGTGCAATGTTTAGCTCTTGGGCAATCGAAACAGTGCTTACATGACGGTCGGACGCGACAATGTCCATGATTTTATCGACATTTTTGACACTTGGCCTTCCAGTGCGTGGTACATCTTTGACGTCAAAATTACCGGAACGGAATCGACGAAACCAAAATTGCGCGTGATTGGCTGTTACAGTATCAGGACCATAAACACTATTCACATTTGCAGCCGCCTGGCTTGCATTTTCGCCTTTATCGAAGAAAAACTGTAAAATATAGCGCATTTTCTCTTTCCTAGTGTCCATTTTGACGCGCGCTCACACAACACTGAGTCAACTCATCACAACTATCTGAACAGTGTTTGTAGTACGCAATCTCATCGTTTGAACGCCATCTCGTTGAACCCGATCGGACTTATACAACGCAAGCTACAGATCACTGAAGTCATCTATTGGCAAAATAATGGATTACTTTTTACTACACCAGATATAAATAAATTGCTAATATTAATTGCAAAATTTTAGATTGAATCAAATGCATTAATTAAGAGAGAAGTTGCTCGCAGAGAACATAAAGTAAGTTAAAGAGAGTTAATACCCATAAATAAACAAATGAGTCCTGATTTAAGTGAAGTTCTTAAGATATGCAGATATATTTTCATTTCTAAATTTGTATTGATCGTGCGAATTTTAGACTACTTTTTGGTTAACAAAATTATCTGAAAATTCGAAAGAGAAGGTTGTGGGTGTTGATTATCTAGATACAACGGTGTTACTTTTTTTTCTTTTGTTATTGACCATTGTCCGATATTGCAAATACCCTCATTTACCTTTTCTGAATAGATAAGGAGCAGCATAGTAATCGGGTATAAGGTCTTTGTAAATATATATATATAAGGGATGGTTTAATTTCATGCATTAATAATTATTTGGGTTTTATATTTTATAAATCTTTTGGTAGCTAACTCCGAATAAGAGAGAAACGCTCACAACTAGAAAGCAACGGATCTATGTCAGAGTTCAAGCGCGTGTAATTGCCTTTCGGAGTACATGTGTGCCTGTACTTGGAAATCAGTTTATATTCTTATATTTCTCTTTCTGTCCTTGTTTTTAGTAAGACAATCGTTTCAAGGGGAGAGTCAAACGAAACTGGTACGAACGAGACAACAGAGTAGTCTTTGTTTCATGGATGGAGTTATTGTTTTAATTTTTGTTGTAATTTCTTTCTGTAAACAGATCACGTTGTGTACTCATATATTTGGTAAGATAAATCTGGTTTAAGCTAACATTCTGTAACATTGAATTGAAAAATTCTTTATTTAAGCGGGCGAGTTTCATTCAGCCTATGGCTGCTCTGCCACCTAACCCTTGTCCAAAGAATACATTGAGAAAAAAATAGATACATAGACAAGAATAAAAAAAATATTACAAAATAATTTGACTATAGAAGGTAAAAAAAAAAATAGCGAACATATGTAATCTTTAAGCAAGGGAATCAGTTGGGAAACAACAACAAAGTGAGAAACATATAAGCATACACACATAAACTAACACGGATACTGTACATACAATACACAAGAGGATAAAAAGTTACGAGAAATTCAAACACTTATTTGACGGAACAGGAAAAAAAAAAGCTGCGTGAAATTTCGTTGTTCAAATTATGCTATGAATAGCATGTGTGCTTGAGCTTACTCCCTGTTGGCATAGTAAGTACGTGTTTAATGCTTTCTTGAAAGTATGAAATGTTTTAATTTCTATTATGGAATTAGGTACAGCATTCCATGACCTGGCAGCGAATATTGAAAATGATGCGCTTGTTTGTTTAAGCCGATGACGTGGAATATCTAAATTCTTAGTTCGGCGTGTCGAGTAAGAATGAAAAGCAGATCTATTTATTAGCTTTCTATACAGATATTCGGGACATTCTGTTTTAAGAATTTTAAAAACAACACAGCAATAGTGTAAATACCTTCTTCTTGACATTGTCAGTAAACTGTTGTTATTGAGAACTGGTAGAATATGTTCAAATTTTCTTAAGCCAAAAGAGAAGCGGACACAAGAATTTTGTACCTTTTGTATCAACTTAGCTTGGTTTATTGTAAGAAGTGGACCATAGACAGTATCACAATAATCGAATAAAGGTAGTACCAACATTTGTGTGAGATGGAGTCTTACATCTTGTGATAAGCAGTCTCGAATTTTATAAAGATTTCTTAACACCCCTACAGCTTTGGAACATTGGGTAGACACATGTTTGTTCATGGTTAATTTCGCATCGATTTGAGTCCATTAACTGTAAATCTAAATCCTAAGGCGTGATTTTATTGAGTTGATGAGAGGTTCCCAGAACAGTGTACGTACATTTTAGCGGGTTATTTACAAGTTCATTATTAAAGCAACAGCTACTGATTGCATTTAGGTCTTGGTTAAGAGCTTCAACCGCTTTCGATATGTTCTCAGGTAGTGTTGTTATGAGTAATTGGGTGTCATCGGCATAACAGTGAATTTTTGCATGTTTGATAACTGATACCATATCTGCGGAATATAGAGTGAACAATAATGGTCCCAGAGTCGAACCTTGTGGAACACCCCTGTCAACAATAATTGCTTCGGAAACTTTATATTGCTGAGTATGCAAAGTAACCTGTTGTTTTCGATTTAACATATAGGAACTGAACCATTTTAATGTGTTGTCAGAGAAGTTATAGTATTTCAATTTTGCTAAAAGAACACCATGATGCACAAGTTCAAATGCTTTTGAGAGGTCCAATAGAACTAATATAACTACTTTTCCGTCATCTAGTGCACGTAACGCAAAATCAGTAATATCTAACAAAGCAGTGGAAGTGCTATGCGATTTACGAAAGCCAGATTGGACAGACGGCAGAATGCCAGCGCTATCAATATGAGAAATAATTTGTTCGGACACTAACTTTTCGATTGCTTTAGAAAATATTGGCAATATACTTATTGGTCTAAGGTCATTAATGGATTTTATAACAGTCTTTCTCGGTAACGGTAAAACTTTAGCTAGTTTCCACGCAGTAGGGAAACTGCCATTAGTCAATGAGTGGTTCGTTATGTGTGTTAAAGGGGATAAGATGGCAGGCAAGGCTAGTTTCAGCATCCTGCCAGTAATGTCATCATAGGCAGCTGCATTTGACTTAATGCTATATACTGCCTTTCTTACTTCATCTTCATTTACAAGTCGTAATGTGAATGGTTTACTACAAGTGGGATGCGTGAGTGAATTGTACCGATTGATTTGTTGATCAAATTTAAAGTTGCTCGTCAGCGAAATATCGTATGAGCTAGCAAAATGATAGTTGATAAGGTTAGGATTATTTAGTTCTTCAGAAAGCTCCAAACATGAGTTTTTACGGCCTACTCCAAGTTCACGCAGTGTCTTCCATGTATCTTTGGTACTTTTAGCGCAATTTACACGATAAGTAAAATAAGCAGACTTCTCTTGTCTTATTACTGCACTAGTAAAGTTACGAAGTTCTTTATATCCATCCCAGTGCTGCTGCAACCTAGTGCGTTTAAACTTTCGATGTGCACGATCGCGAAGTTTTATCAACAGCTTTGTGTTACTGGAAATGTATGGTAATTTGTTCTTCGTGATTCTAACTATCCGTTTCGGTGCATGTAGGTCAAACAGACTAGTTACAGAGCTTTCAAGTAAATTAACGTTACTATCTAGATTATCCTGTGCTTCAATTTGTTTCCAGTTCCATGCCCGTGCGTTTTGAAGAAAAGTTTCTTCCTTAAACGAGTTGTAATCACGATAATCAATATCAAAATGTTTCTGCTGAGGCTTTTGAAGATTTAGGGTAACATACGTTAAACAATGATCCGATGAACCAATAGATGAACTGACCCCACATGATTCGACCAATTCAGTTCTGTCAGTAATGATCAAATCGAGTAACGATTCACCATACTCCGTTATTCTGGTTGGTACTTTAATTAGTTGAGCAAGGTCAAAGCTATCCAGAATGGACTTTAAGTACTTCGTTTCAGCTTCATCCGGACACAGCTGATTGCAATTTAAGTCACCCAATATGTAAAGACTATCGACTTGTGGATATAAATGTGTTATAAAATCTTCGAGAACAGATAACTTACAATAAGGGGTACTTGGTGGTCTATATACCGATATCACACCTAACTGAAGCGAGTTTACCCTAACAACCATAAGAAGACATTCAACTTCCTCTGTTTTCTGTATTTGAACAAGTTTAATATTTAAATTTTGAAGATAATATACTATAATTCCCCCAACTCCTTTATGTTGCCTATATTGTCGAAGAATAGAATACCCTGGTATTTCAATAATGCGTGTATCAAATGATTGATCGAGGCAAGATTCTGTACCTACGAAAATTGCGCACTGCATTTCCGAAAGCAATAGTCGTAATTCATCTATTTTGGGAATAATGGAACTGACATTAGCGTGCATCATTATGAACTGAGACCTTTGTAGTATGTTTGCTATTCCCTCAATCTTACTATGTTGAGTACTCATTGCGGTTCTCGTTCCAGTATTTAAGTGGCCAGGAATGGTACCTTGTAACAGACGTACATTACCGGTACTCATAGACAAGTTTAGGCAAACCTTTCTCTATGCAACCACAGTATAACGAAAAACCGTTAGCGAGTAAGCTCTTAGAAAGTAAAAAGGTAAAGAATTTAGATTTCCACTTTGTACAGTTACACAACTGAACTTCCGGAATTACTTCAAAACTTGTGACAGAGACCCCAAAGCAGGAAGTTACAATTATTAAATACGAGTATGGCGAGGATTCGAGACACTTCCACGTTTATCACTGTGAGGTAAACATCTTATTGTAAGGGGGAAGGGGGTGTCTGAGCTATTCTAATATCTGAGCACTGAACTATTAAAATATCTGAACTATCTAATTGTCTGAGTTACTGAACATTGGTGCACTTAGTATATTCACGCTACTGTTCAGATTTCTAAGTTATATCAATATCTAAGTGCTAATGTAATGTTTTGTATTAAAAACGTTTTGAACTAATCTCTTCTAATTTCAAAGTTGTTCTCGTCATCAGTTTTGTGTTTGCAATAGGAAGACGAGACTAGTGAAGAACTTTCTGTTGTTGTAATTCAGATGCTACATTGTATCAGGTGGGACGACGGCTAATTGTTAATAAACCTATCTTAAAGGAACTTTAATGGAGTTATGTGTTTATTGTTGAAAGAATCGAACCACGTCGAAAGTCGGTCGTAATGGTGTTTGTTTTTAGAGCTGTCTCGACCGCAAAAGTGTAGCATACCTGTAACAACATGTAATACTGAGACGGCTGAGTTCACTGAGTCTGTCAAGTTATCGAATTTCTTAAAAAAAAGCTCTAACTTTGAAAATGTGTGCTCGGTCGACACTACATCTAGTAAGAGGGTTGAACGCGAACCTTTGGAACTTACGTTTTAAATTATTTTTTTACAAAATATTATGTTTTAAAACTTTTACTTAAAATATGATATTATGTATATATTGATCTGGATTCTTTTTTTTTTTTTTTTTTTAGAAAACTTAAATTGAAATGTGATGTGCTGTGTATATATATATATTGGAGTATTTCGCATCGAACGTCTCTACTTTTCTTTAACTTGCTCCCACCCACTTATCTGGAAATTCAACGCTGCCTACGTTATAACCTCAACATATGGATTCTTCTGTATAAATAAAGTAAGTGTCTTTAATTTCAAATAAATCCTAACTTTTTAAATTTTGTTGTTTTTTCGTAAATATTTGCTGCATTAATGTGTCCGTGTTCATTCCTTTTCCCTTACAAACTTACGATGCATCCTTCGGCAAATTTCGGTAATTTTCGGGGAATCGACAGAACGGTTCCCTAGTTTGCGTCGCTGGCTAACGTGAAGTGCGAAGAACAGAGATAAATTCTTAAAGGACCGAAGTAAGTATTCCGCTTTCCACAGATAAAGCATTCTCAGATAGAGGCAAATAAGAGTATGCGTGTTGTTTTCAAGTGGTATCATCGGATTGCGGCCTCCGAATACTAAAATTGATGCTTGCCCTACCGATTTTCCATTATTTTTAAATTAGGATGTTTGAAATTGAATTTGGTTTGCGAGGAGCAACGAGTCATATGTTGATTTTTTTACTCTGATTTTCCTGAGCATGTTAAAGATAAGAGAGAATTTTAAAGATGTTTTTTATCTGTAAAACTGAGGGAAATGATATTTATATGTGTATTTTTAGTGGAAATTTTCCGGATGCATGGACTGGAGGAATAACTGTCGTAGTCGGGAATTCCAGGCTCCCCCTGAGTACAAAAGGAGTAGAGTGCTCAGGGCTAGATGGAAAACGGGACAGTGCATTTGTAGAAATGGGCTTTAAAGTAGATTATGAAAAACTGGAGTATGGGATTAGCGGTCTAATTTGGTTCTAGTACTGTAATTACTTTGCTTGTTTTATTGAAACAGTAGGGAAAGTAGTAGGAAGACCGTAGTGGTTTTGACTGATAGTAGGGGTACAAATAATTATGGAGTATTTTAGTAGTGGATGCATGCGGCTGGGTTATTTGTTGAGGTTATTATTAAATGGTGTATCCGGGAACTGTAAGGATTAATGTTGTAGTGGTTGCATGCGGCTGGATTATCCGATAGTGCTTGTATTATGCGGTGCCATTGGACATTTATGGATTATTTTCTATGTGACGCCTTCAATCGGATTATAGAGGAGTATTTGTTTAATGTTGTAATCGGGATTTGTAAGTAATATTTTGTAGAGGATGCATGGAGCTGGAATACCAGGATGTAGAGTAATTTAAGGTGAAAGTGGGATTTTTAGATCATTGCTTGTAGAGGGATTGCGCTGGTGGAATTACGGGAAGTGGAATATTGAGAGGTTTAATAGTATTTCTTGTAACGATTTTTAGCTAATTTTGTGTGTCTGGGTAAATAACAAATAGAACTCTTGATCAGAGTACTGGTTTCAGTTGGCTGGTGTCTGTAGTTTTTTGTACTCTGCTGGGTATCGTAGCGTGTATAGGAGAGAGGTGTAGAAGGGACTATATAGAGTATTACGGTAGTGTTTTTCTATACGGAGAATTTAGATTGTAGTGTAGTGGATCGTGGGATCTGTATTTCTTAGATTTAATATCTTTGTGGATATTTCAGAGGATATTTTTTGTCGGGAAAGTAGAGATCTAGAGAATACTGCAAATGGGAATAGAATTCCTAATCCTGTAATGGGCTATGAGGTATGAGCTACGAATCAATTATACCAACCAATTTATGAGATTATCTAAGGCTATATTGAGTAGTGGACGTACACAAAAACACAATTACATATAAACAAATGGTATTTTCGAGAAACTGGCCTAGAGTAATGTAAATATTTAAGCAGATCTAAAGGATTGAAATTATCTGTTCCATATTGATCTGTGTAACCAAATCCGTGATTCATTAAGGCCATTTATTTAGAAACACGAAACACCTCCGAAACACGTATTCATAACAGTCACGTTGATTATTTCACCGATAATTGAAGTGTGTACAAGGTGTCCCATTTTAATCAAACCACTAAAATATTAAAAAGCACTGAAAGAAACTTCAAAATGTGTGCATTGGAACATGTAGCGACAAAGTGAACCCAGCCTTCCATGCACAATGGAGTTATGTCCCATGCACAGTGTGGCCACCTCAACACAAACTTATATTTTTTCAAAAGGGATGAAGGTTCAATATTTTCGGAGGTGATAGTATGAGTCATGGTAAACAAATATGTTTATGTGAATTTGCTTCGAATTATGCTTCGTTTCTTAGATACAGCGATTCCAACTTGTAGCCCAAAATCAACGTCTAACAATGGGAAGAAAATGAATAATTCTCAATAAATCATAAACGACGCGTTCAATGAAATGTTTGTTGGTGGTAATAACATGGTGGATATCAGGATTGAAAATACGATGTCACCAGGTTGTCAGTGTTGCCAACCCGGTATAACGTTTATTTTTTTTCAAATGGAACTACGTTGTTATTAGGTATTTGGTATCCTCTAGTGATGATAAACAACATACGTAAAGTTCATACTGCAGTGTTGCAAACTCTGGATGAAATATCCTAGGGAATTACATAGTTTGTATAAGATCGAGAAAATGTTTCTGTCGTATCCACAGTTTGCAACACTGCAATGTATGCTTTATGTATGTTGTTTATTATCACTAGAGGATGTCAAATACCTAATAACATAACGTAGTGCCATTTGAAAAAATAAACGTTATACCGGTTTTGCAACACTGACAACCCGGTGACATCGTGTTTTCAATCCTGATATCCACCATGTTATTATAAACCAATTTCCACCAACAAACATTTCATTGAACGCGTCGTTTATGATTTATTGAGATTCATTTTCTTCCCATTGTTAGGCGTTGATTTTTGGCTCCAAGTTAGAATCACTGTATCTCCGAAACGAATGGAAGGCTGGCCCCCCGTCTGTCGCTACATGTTCCAATGCACACATTTGTATTTTTTTTCAGTGCTTTTCAATATTTCAGTGGTTAGATTAAAATGGGACACCCTGTATATTGATTTCGAGTGATGTGATATCCTAAGGATTAAATAGAGCCGAGGTATATGAACCTTGACTTTCAAAAAGCAGCTTGCTGTCTTTATGTTAATTTATTATTGAGATCATTGTTCTTTCTACCTAAAAGTAATAGTACTGCAAATCGATTTAAAAGTGGTCTTCGCTTCTATAAGTAGAATTCTGAGTATAAACCTCATATAGAAGGCACGGGCTCTCTGAGCCCGAAACTTCCAAATGAAACCCGTCATGATAATCCTCCTCGATTTAAATACTAACCAGTAAAGTTGGTCATCTCGCACACAGTTGAGTAATAGGTTCCGAAGAGAGCGGAGATTGTGCTACTTGTTGCAGCAAATGTAATCGCTAAACCTGACAGCAAGTTCTCCAATTTAAAAGAAAGTAAAGTAAATAAAGTCAAAATCCTCCACATTAGCCCTAGATCGATTTCAAAGTCTTTTTGAAGGCTTTTTTTGGGCCAAAAACTAAGGTCGTTTTGAGGGCCATTGGGCTCCTACCGGCATCCGCCTTGGCACTGGCTGAGACATGTCGGTACCGCCCGAGTCCTCCTCCAGCATCCCTTCTCAAGTAGGCAGTACTGCCACAGCCACCTCCAAGTCCCATTTAAAGCCTTCCAGATTGCAAAATGCAAAAAACACACAGTCGGTCGTAAATGACCCTGAAAAGCGTATCCGGAAAGACGCTATCCCACATGAGGCTAGTCCTATTCAGCAGACAGGTACTGTTACTTTTCGTAATCATAACCCTGAATACTACACCATTCCTAACACCAATTTAGTTAGACGTATCCACCACCGATCCAATCCTTCTCTTTCCTCCACTCACATCCGAGAGCCAGATGAATATGTGTCAGATGACTAACACGAAGAACAAATGCAAGGTGAATATGATATCTATTCTGATGATCAATTTCCAAATGTCACAGCCGCAAATTCAAAACAGACAAACGGGAAACAGCGTACAAATCCAAATGCCATATCTGCCAGCGACACTGAAAGTGACATGGAAGTAGAAGGCTGGACTAAACCACATCGCTCGGCAAAACTCCGAAAGCTGCAAAACTCAGTCAATCCCATAGAAACAAACAACCGTTATCAGCCATTAGTTGAAACTGGAACAAACGATAAAGACACCAAATCATCTGAGAAGACTACCAATAATTCTGTCAGACCACCGCCTCTATACATTTATGGTATTCATAATAAGTTTCAATTCACTAAAACTCTTACAGCGGTCTGCAAAGAAAGGCCTGTCATCACACATGACTATGTTCGCTTTTCAACCAAGAATCGCACTGATTATGATAAACTTGTCGTTTACTGTCAACAACAAAATTATCAATATTCCACGGAATTACCAAAACAGGAAAGACCATTTATAGTCGTATTACGCCACCTCAAGATATTTTTGATGATCTTGTTTACATTGGACACAAACCTCTCGAAGTAACACAGATGTATGGCAAAGATAAACAAACAAAAGAAAGAACTCCATATTCACTTTTTCTGGTGTCATTTCCAAAAGGTTCTTTGAATAAAGCTATGGATTAGAATATTTGTTGAGCTACAGAGTAGAAGTAGAACCTTATCGTCCACCCCAAATCTTGCAATGTTTTAAATGTCAACGATTAGGCCACTCACAAAGTACATGTTTCTGCGACCCTGTGTGTGTCAAATGTGGAGCAGCCCATAATACTCAAGACTGTAAAAAACCACCAGATACACCAGCTTTTTGTGCTAATTGTCGTGGTGACCATCCGGCCAATTACCGAGGGTGTAAAACTTTTAAATACGCCATGGAACAAAGACGCTCTCAGCAAACTAAAACTACAACTCTTGTGACAAAAGACAGTTCAGCACACACTACAAATAAAATAACTTCAAACTCAAGTGAAAGCAATACTCAAAAACAAATAAATTCAACTCCAAAAGGCAACAACTCTACTACTTCCTTTGCATCTAAAGCTCAAAACAATAACAATAAGCATACTCCTCGATCATCCACTTCAGTACTTTCATCCGAACAAGAAACTACAACCTCAAATGATCAATCTGAAACACCTGGACTCACCTTCTCTAATCTGAAGGAATTTGGAAATACAATTGAAACAATCTAACACATTCAAGCGCCTGTTCCAAGGACTAAATATCATGAAGATACTTACCAGAGTACAACAAGGACTCTCAACTCTACAGCCAAATCCAGGACTACTTGTCACTCTTTCTACCGTAGTACAAATTATAGTATCAATAGTAGATGATGGCTCAGAATAAACCCAAACTAACACGTCACCTGCGTATCACATTTTTCAATGCAGATGGGGTTTCCACACAGAGACATCTAATCAAATATTTCCTACAGGAACAGAATATAGACATCTTTTTGCTCAATGAAAGCCATCTTGAGCCCTATCATCGATGGAGAATACCCAATTACACTATCATCAGAACAGACCGACCTGGATTAAAAGGTGGAACAGCAATCATATTTAAAAACTACTTACCTATAGACCCAATTACCTTACCAGCCTTACACTCCATAGAAGCTACTGGCGCCAAACTTCATACTCCGGACTCATCAATAATACTAATAGCAGCTTACAATCACCGAGCATACCACTTAGCATTCAAGACATACAACACATCAGTGCACTAGGAAACAGAATTTTAATAGCTGGAGATCTTAACTCAAAACTTTCTCACTGGAATTCTCGAAACTCCAACCAAGCAGGCAAAGTACTATATCATGCATTACCACGACTAGATGTAACACCTATAGCTTCCACAGAACTAACACATTTTCCAAAAAATGGTGGCAGACCGGATATTCTTGACATGGCACTCATTAAAGGAATAGCAGTACTAGATGGCCCACGTGCAATATCAGCACTCGACTCGGATCACATCCCGGTACTAATGGACATTCATCAACAACATTACTTTGAAAATAGGCAGCTACCACCTATTTATCTTACTGATTGGGACCGCTATTGTCAACTCTTAGCGCAAAATACCAATACACAATTACCACTAAATTCTCCAGCTGACATTTGTAAAGGAGTCGATATCATCACTTCAACTATTAAAACAGCACTCTATCAAACAACCACCTCAACCACTCAGCCACATACAAACCCACAACTAAATCCAGAACACCTACGAACTCATGCCTTGATAGTCTTAAAACGATGGATTCGCAAACGATGGCAGAAAACAAAACATCCTGAGTATAAAAAAACTTTTGAACTTCTTAACACGTAAAGTCAAATTTCGTATACAAAGATTAGCAGCACAACAGTGGTCCACAAAATTAGAACAACTCCAAGAACCAAATCATGAATTCTGGACTTTAATTAAATCCTTCAACAAAACTAATTTGAAAACGATCAACAGACCTTTACACGGAGCAAATGGACTCGTCTATACTTCCAATGACAAAGCAGAAGTACTGGCTGAACATCTGGAAACACAATTCATGGTCAATGCCGAACCTTATGATGAAGACACCATCACAGAAGTCCACGCTATTTGAATCACAAATCTTTTGACCACCCTGTCGACCCTTCCACGCTAATTACTCCACGTCAAGTACAACTAGTCATCAAAAGACTCAACAAATGAAAAGCTGCGAGACCTGATAGAATTTCTCCACAAGCGCTAAAACATCTGCCAAGGAAAATGCTAGTCCTAATCACTCGAATCTTTAATGCAATTCTCCAACATGGTTACTTTCCACCCCAATGGAAACTAGCTAGAGTGGCAACCATACTCAAGCCCGGAAAAGACCTACTCTATCCACAAAACTATCGTCCAATCAGTTTGCTATGCATTATCAGTAAAGTTTTTGAACGTTTAATTCACAACCGACTATCCGAACATGTACAAGCTCGAAATTTAATACCAAATCACCAATTCGGCTTCAGAACAAAACATGATACCACTGCACAACTCGTTCGTGTGGTTGAAGAAATCACACTCCAGTTCAACAATAGAGGCCACACCATTGGAGTCTTCTTGGACACTTCTAAAGCATTCGACCGGGTTTGGCTAAAAGGACTACTATATAAATTAATCATTCTAGGATTCCATGATCAATATCTCCGTTTACTACAATCATATCTACAACATCGGAGCTTCTATGTCAATTACCATGGGTTACGACTCGACCATTCATCCAATAACAGCAGGAGTTCCTCAAGGATCTATATTAGCACCGTTACTCTTTAATTTATATACCTCAGACATACCGACTCATCTTCACACTAAATTAGCCACTTTCGCTGATGAAACCGCCATCTTTGCATCTTCCCGTAATCTCCGTTACTCACATCTCTATGCACAACGCCATCTAAATTCTATAGAAACATGGACCACGAAATGGAGAATGAAATTAAATGCAGAAAAAACAACCGTAGTTCATTTTTCCAAAAAATACACAGGCATACTATAACCACTCACCCTTTTCGGCATGAAACTTCCATATAGCACTTCAGCAAGATATCTTGGAGTTGAACTTGATCGTACCTTACTATTTCAGCCACATCTGAAAGCAGTTGCCACCAGAGCTCTAACTAGGCTTCTAGCACTCTATCCAATCCTCCACAGTCGTGAACTAACGCTGAACGGAAAACTAAACATATACGTTATGATGATCCGCTCCATTTTAATTTACGCTGCTCCTGCATGGCAACATGTAGCGAAATCTCACCTGTTACAACTACAACGAATCCAAAATCGTGCAGCTAGAATGATAACTGGACATAGCAGAGATACAAGAATCACTCAATTGCATGAAGATCTGTCATTACCATTACTTACAGAAGTCATTGATACCAACTGTCGTTCATTCTGGAATCGCATGATCACTTCTCCTCACCCTACTTTACATACCATTGGAACCGCACAACCCTTCCGACATACCCATCGAATGCCTTATCCCACATAATCCTACTAATAACAACTTCGATTACCTGTCATAAATTCCTGATCAATCATCTTTTTATGGAAGGACTTTCAACAACTAGCCTCACTGATAATCTTAAAACATCTTGGCCTCGCTACATAATATTCCCTTCCTCCAACCTCGTTAATAATAACTTAAAAAACACGTTGTAAACAATGACTTAACGTTTTGCAAATTATGACTAAACTAAAATCACTTTTCTATAATCATTGCCTTAGGGAAGCGACAGTTGCTCCCTAATCACTACCGATTTAACATTCATCCCGCCATTACAAATCACTTGGAAGGCATGAGCAAAAATGCTCGAAACTTCACATTCCACCCCGACATTTACTCTGACTGACTGAGTTACCTCGTGTTAGGTACCTAATAGCCACATCTATCCTGCATTTTTTGAGAGATCCTCACGTTGAGAAAAGACAATTCACTAGCTTTACAAAGTACATCAGTTAATAGATCAAAATTTTCTAACCGTGAAGTAAGATATCAAAAGTATGTTAGCCAGAATAGTGGATCAATACAATAAGCAATTACGTATGCCGGTAGTATATTCCTAACAATAACTGAATCAACATTAGATTTTGAATCGTCGTGTCAATAGATTACAATTTCTTTCTTTGCACACTCTCACAATCTATAATGTCGGTACTATACATATGATGTATTTTGACAAGGAAGGCATTTCGCCTTTGAAACTACTTGTATAACAGAAGTATATTACCCTACTTTTGTTGTTGAGCATGTATGTAATTGTATTATATATAATTTTGACTCGTGTTGTATAGGCCACAAACGCTGTTCATACCTCATTAATAAAGAATTTATTATTAGTATTTCTTTATAGAGAAGAGTCATTCACGGAGAGCGAACACACTCATATTTAGAGGTAAACTTTGTAGCCTTGTCTATGGAATACGAACAAGGAACTCTGCTGCTAATCAATTACTGTAATTAAAAAAAAAAAAAAAAATGCATAATACATTGAAATACGGAAGATGTAATAATTCAAACGAAACAGTACTGTTGTCTTGGACACAACAGTAGCTTTCAATAACTATTCGAAAATTGGATGCCGAAAAAATAATTAGTGTAAAACAAATTATTAGTATAGCAAAGAACTGGAATATTATCGCTATCTTCTGTTTCTAAAATCGGCTCTGCCACTGCCAACACATTATCAATTTTATATTGGAATTGTCAAGGGTTGCCAGAAGTTCGGAAATCCTCTGTTTACGGGGACAGTCAAGTATTTGACGTTAATGTCTCGGACGATCTTTTCCCGGGGCACAATTTGCCTCGAATTTTTAAGAAACGAATTAGGTATTAAAAATATGCATATTATATCAACTGAAAGTGGAAAAAATGATATCGTATAAGTACTATAATATCCTGGTTAATTATAATTCACAAATTCCATGCAAATTGTGACCCACGGAGACATCGTCCAAGACACGAAATATTAACATCAAATACTTAATTGTCTTCGTAAACACGGGATTTCTGGGCTCGACTTAATTCTATTGATGTTTTCCATTTGTGTGTGGGAAAATTCTGCTAAAGATAGCAGAATATGACAACAGCAATTCTCCGAACATACATGAGAAGGAATACCTTATTTATTAACGATGTCAACACAATCTTTGAACATGATACTGTCCTCAGTCTCCGCTTTTCACGTCTGGTTTCGTTTGGATACACCTAGTTCTAGCTGTCTGATCAAAGGTATAAACTGAAGTTTATTTGACTGGTTGGTCACTCATACTCCACAGTTTCTTATAGCTTAAAATTTTAGACCCTTTTCGTTGTCATCAGTTAGTTCTAAAACAATTGTGATCAAAATTACTATGGATATATTTCACGGGTCTTCCTTTTGAAAATTACTTTTTGCGTGTTGTAACACAACACTTATTCTGTGACTTTCTGCTACCAAACTCATATGACATGAGGCTGAGATTCCAAAGATTATTGATAGACATCAATCAATCCATACACCACCTTCTTGTTCTCAGTAACTACTGTGCTCCTTTGTTTCTAGCTCAGCTGTATTCGTATGCTGATTCTTTCACCGCTCCCTGTCAAACTTTTGTTACCATTATTTAAAATATATCTCATCTTTTTATGAACAGAATGGCGCAATCTTCAACATTATTACAGACTAAAGAACTATTTTATGTCAGAACTTACTCAGAAATATTATTCTACTCATTTTGAATTTATCGGAGAGAATTACAAAGTAAGATAAAGGGAAACAGCTTTCAAATTGGTTAAATAGCAGCAGGGTTGGCGAAACCAACATAGTTTCTTTTAGGGAGAAAGCGTTGCGAGATACCAAGTTCCCCATTTAGAGAGCCTTAACTTCTTATCCCTGAGTAATATTTCATAGATCCTTTCTTTTCAAGTCGTTCATTCTTAGCTGGTTCTCCCTACTGCTTCTTCGCAGCAAGCTACTCACTCTTCCCAATCCTGTCTGTCTGTCACATGTATTTCGCGAAAGGTAACTTAGTAGACGCAGCAAAGAGCACCTCTTTCTCTCTTCTTTCACCTCCTTTCTTTCATTTTCTTTCTGGGTGTGTGTCGGGAGTTTGAGGTTATCTATCTTCCGCAACCAACTTAGTGTGGAAGTAGGAGACTGGCAGGTTCAATACTCGAACTGACAAATATTAATGACCCTGGCCGACGCGATTCATCAGCCTCAAAGTGTGTACCTACTAAGGATCAGGCACGTTTTCTATCTAGCGTGATCAATCACTTGTGACTGATAGAAAGAAAAGTCATTTATTAACTTCTCGTGGTGGTGGTGGTGGGGAAAGCGAAGGGAAAACGAGCGAAGAGGAGAGGCAGAGTGATGTCTAAGCGCTCCAGAGATCAGAAGGCACACACTCACTACCTACACACCTATCACAAACGAAGCTATCCAAGAAGGAGAATAATCTCCTTTGGCGTCTGTGTCGTGATGCAGGATGCGACTGACAGAATGGATTCAAGCGTTACATAACACGAAAGAGAGAAAAAGAGACATAGCTAGTTTTCTATCTATTTGCACTGATCGGAGTTTCACAAACAGTGGTTTGCATTGAGGGTGAATAGAACTGGGACAAATGTTTTCCATTATCAATTGTTGTTCTTTATTTATCAGATACAAAGGCAAAATATAATCCCCCTGCAATGCGTCGCATTGCAGGCAATTCGTTCTCTTTAAGAACGTGGACAACTTATTGAAGGTGTAAAAGAATTGAACCGTCAGAATTCTTGGGGATTACAAGTAAAAACCAGCAAAACAGCCTTAATAGATATATATAAATGATGCTGTGTTTTAGAGATAAAAATAATACGTGAATGACTGATTAAAATTGACATTGAAAGGAAGGTGATAGTAAGTAAAAATGAAACATTATTTTCGTCCACGTAATTTAGTTGTTAACAAATTAACTAGAATGTAATTGCAATAAGCTCAAACGGTACCCATGAGGAGCTTATTTTCAATACGGCACATGTCCAGTGCGGCAATTTTTTTGTAGTATTAAAAAATCTATTTCTCTCGTAGGGTGAGCACTATAATTGGGCGAATTATATAACATTGTAACTGGAGGTGCTGTCTAGTTACTTCACTAGATCATGCGCACAATTATAGTGCTTGCTTTACCAAAAAATAATTTTTTTAGACCTACTAAGAAATTTGCATCAGTTGACATGTGCCATTTTGAAAATAAGCTTCTCAATTGTGATTTAAGTTTAAAATACAGTTTAAAATGTTTATATGATGATCATTTTAAGTCCTAGAAATATATTTATTGACTAAGAGCTGATTACCCGGGTATTTATTTATCCCAATCTTCTATTAGGTTCTACAGGGCTTTAAAATTTCCAGAAGTTTCTACGGAGTTCTATTCTGTGCTTAAATGTCATCGGGATTGTCAAGCTTAGCGACTGCGAAAACTATGGATTCGACACTAATCTCGGCCATTTTGGACATTCTATTTTTCAACCCTTATCACTCTCCATGCCGACTGAGCTAAAGTTGGACTTAAACGGCATCAGGAGTGTCACTATTCATCTCAGCGACCCCAAAAACTATGGATTCAACACTAACATCGGTCGTTTTCGATTATTTTTACATGTCACCGGTTTCCATCACCACCCTAGGGATGTTCTAAATTTCCAAAGTTCTATTTGACTAAACTTGGACTTAAATGTCATCGGGACTATCAACATCCACACCCCTATGTCTTACCACACAGTATATTTTTCCGATTGTAAGTTATATCAGCATAAAAACATTTTCCGGGTAGAGGTAAGAGTGATGCAAGAATTTTACTCATAAAAGAAGTGATATCCATTTTCCGAGTGATTTTCTTTGTGTCACTATGGGGAAAGGGAGGATATTAAATCTCTTAATTTTATTACAAAGGAAAAACCTCTTCCATAGTGACACAAAGAAAATCACTCGCAAAATGGATATCACTTCTTTTGTGAGTAAAATTCTTGCGTCACTCTTCCCTTTACCCCGAGAGGGTTTTTATACTGGTATAACTTATTTTCTAAGGTTGTCCGTTAAGAAGGAAGTTCATAGTATTCTTACAAAAGGTCGATTTTGGACCATGGTAGGCTCCGTATCTCGAAAACGGCAACTCCTATAAAGAAATAAGCTTCGATTTACCTCAACTTGTTCGGGCCCGCAATTGACCCCCAACCCCGGTACCACCCATTTAGGCTAAAACAAAAAGACAGACAGAATGACAGACAAAATTTTCTATCATTTCTGAAACTTCTAAAAAAAAAAAAAGTCGTAAATTTGCACCCCTTCACCGATTTTGACGTGTGATACACCGTTTGAAAGGTATTGAAGCGTGGATTAAGATTCCGCAAGTTTCGGCTGCCTATATGGTCTGGGGTCACTGCTATCATCAGAAATGTGAAATTTTGATTTTTTTCGCATTTCCTATTCTATTTTTCTCTCTGTCTTAGCATGGCAAAGTGCTTTCAAATGCAAGTTCAAGCATCAAAAACTTGCTTATGGTTCGCTAGATCCGAAACTAGCTGTATATACAGTATAGAGTGCCGCTAACAGACTTATTTGCCAGCGTCACTCTAAGAACTACCGTTCTTCATGATGTGTACCATGTTTGGTAGAAATTGCTCCAGGCGTTCCAGAGCTATGCTGGAACATAGATACATAAACACATACGTACATCCATTTATATGTATAGATAGATTGTCCACATACCGTTTGACGTTCTCATTTTTTTAGGCTTCAGCAGCAAGTACTGTGAAGCCATATGCGCCCGCTCCGTCCGTTTGTCCATCTGTCAACAACTGTCAACTCAGGAACTACTAGGGCTAGGAAGGTAGTTGAAGTGTCGTTCGAAAGGCCTCGACGAGACTAGCTCAAATCCCTATCATTCATTCAGATTACAGGGGTTGCAAGAGACATGGCGTTGCCAGATTATAATTTTGGTACTACTAAAGCTAGAAAAGTGGTTAAGGTGTCGTTGGAAAGCTCTCGTCAAGACGAGTTCAAATATGTACCATTCATCCAGATTGCAGGGACGAATCCGGAGTTTCGGGAGGAGATTTTGAATTTTTGATCTACTAGGGCTAGGAAATGGGATTGAGATGTCGTTGGAAAGGCAAGAAGAGTTCAAACCCGTATCTAGTGTTGCATTTGCAACTGTCCCGTGTAATACGGGATGTCCCGTATTTTAGGTAAAAATTACGAGTTCCGTATGATGAGTAGTAAATTCACACACATATTTCAACATCTCAATAATTTTAACAAATAAACCGTGATTGACTCTTTTGCAGTTGTTTACTATGCAGACTGGCGAGCAGATTCTGTTCACATCTCCAGGCGTCAACATGGCGTGGTATAATACTGTGCTTTCTGTTTACTCTAGTTGATAACATAAACTAGCGCCAACAGTGGTTAGAAAATTGAAATATATATTTTCCGCCCGCCAATGCTTTTGGAATTGCAGTATTCGCAGAGGAGAATTACTGTGGAGAGGAGCGGAATTCTTATGGAGGTTTTAAATTGAGCAGGTAGTCTAAGGTCGTATATTTCAAATGTGAAAATCCGGGACGTTACTAATTTACAAAAATATTTGAAAGGTGCAAAATATTTTTTTAAAAAACTTAAACATTTTAATTAACTTCGTTGCGAACCATGTCCATTTCGTAACTTTTAAAATTCCCTGGGCGAAGAAGCAACAGAAACACAGCCATACAAGGAAGGAAAAGTTCAAAAATTCTTCAATTAATAATACAAAAAATGGAATAATATTTCCACCTCATACGTTTCTATTTCATCGAAACATTTAAACATTTCCCCTTATTGTGTGTCCGCTTTTATTAGACAAGATATAGGTCTTTTTTCTTGTTATTGTGTATTGTTATGGTCAGCGGCAAAAAAACTCAGAATTTGAAATAATTCTGAAGCAGGAGGCAGATGAAAACAAAGAGTAATACCGACAACAATAACAATTTAGCAGCAAAACCCTTCGTCCCTGGCCAATGAAACAGATGTTTCGTCCAATGTAAATGTAGTTGAATCGTGAATTTAATAAAATGCATATCCGCTTCATTTGAGACAAATTTTACTTTTTCGATCTGCCGTACTCGTACATTCAGAGGAACATAATAGTGTTAAAAGAGAGAAAACTATATTTTTTTCGTCTTTCTACTTCGTTGAAATCCGGTATATTTTTGGGTTCCGAAATTTACTTTTGGAACACCGGGACTAAATCCTCGATTCATTTACAGTCCCGGATTATCCGGAACGAATAGCAGCCCTAGGGTAGTCACATAGTAATGCAGGGCGTAACTAGTTACTTTCATTTTAGGGTTTTCTCAGATTTGTCCCGTATTTTATCGTATTATTCTATATTTTTTGTCGAGCGTCGGTTCCCGACCTTGGGGGTAGATTTATAATTTTGGAACTACTAGTTCTAGGAAGGTGGCTAAGCTGGCGTTGGAAAGTTCTCGCCGCCGCAATTTTTCCAGCAGAACATTGATCATATAATTAGGATGCTCGCTGCTGAAGCCTGGTGGTAGCTATGTGCACAGTCCCCCGACTGGGTTCCACTTCACTTTATTTTAAATCTGGAAGTTGGCTGAAACTCCTGTTTGTATTTGTATACAACCAAACTTACATTAAAATTGTGACTGGTTCTAGTCTTCGGAGCCATTCTCCACGAAAAGTGCATTTTGCGCTTTCGAGAAAAGCTAAAAACAAAGTTTGTGCTACTTATATTTCTATTTAATTAATAATGATACTTATATGTTTTGTTAGTATAATTGAATGATAATTTTTAGTGTAACTCCGTGGTTTGGGTAATTGGTTCTTTCTCCATAGAACAGTCATTGTAAATAACGAAAACACACGTTTTCACTATGCCGCAGATTTTGAGTTAAATACGAGTCCAATTGACATGAAATTTCATATCCGAGGCTTTGCGAACGTAATGTATTAGCTTCTGAAGTCGAAACGTTTGAATTTCGTAACCTAAGGTGCCAGCGACACGAATACACTTCAAGTTGAAAATTGAACCTATTGTTATCGGAAGGATCTAAAGAGACTACATAGCGATTTTTGAAATTGAAAATTTTGAGATCCGATATCCACGATATATACTTGGGTTCCAAAATCTAAGACTGTGACTTCGCAGTGTGCCCAATTGATTTTAAAATAATAAAAGTTATATACACTTCGAAATCCAAGACGGTAGTACAAAGAGATTTCATTATGAAAACTTCTCTAACTTTGGTGATATTTCTAATATTTCTTGCGGTTCTGAGGAACGCTGAGTTCAATTCTGAAGACAAAATGTATTCCGTGATGTAATAAGGTTTCAACCTTAAACGGATTTGTTTTGAAAATTTATTTGAACTAAAATTTATACAAGCTTCCTAAGTAATTGTTGCTAAGTGTAAGTGCTTTTTGAAATCCTAGCTAAATATTTAAAAATACGTTTGGGCAAGGTAGTCCTAAGCCCAGGTATAAAGCAACAAGGTATCCCTATTGGAAAACATATTTGGCTGTAACATGTTAGAAATGAAAGGCATTATAATGGATTAACTTGAAACTGCTAAATGAGTCTTGGAACTTAGGATAACTCATCATGGAGTGGCGAACTCTGGGATTACGTACCACGTCAGGGTCGCTTGTCTCCACAACTGTGATTAGTGCTGCATAGCCTCCAGGTAAAATATTTTTAGCGCAATTTTGTAAAGCAATTATACCTGAAAATATATTTTTAATTAATTGTTTTTATGAACTAATTGTTTACCTACATACATCCCAAACGGTTCTTAGAACTTTAAACATATGAATTACAAAAGAATCTCACGTAGAGTAATTGCAAGGTAACATTCAATTCATAGCACACAGGCTAACGCTGCAAACGTTCATTTCGTGTTGAGCTTTCTTCGTAAGATCATTCACTACAGAGTTGTTACAGAAGCACAAAAACTGTGGATTGAAGATTAAAACCTGGCGATTCGTTTAAAATTATCCAGGGGAAAGGACTCTTAGCCGTATAGGTCCCTCTTTCGAATGACACGGTAACACCTAAATTATAGCCAGGCCTTATATCTATTAAGTTATTTATTATAATTGGCTGCGAATGACAAGCAGAACAAAAACCTGCGATATATTGTAATAAGTTCAACCCTTTAATAGTGTCTTGCTTAGATTCAACCTAAAAAATCAGTTATATTGTCTTGAGATGGACACTACTAAAGAATCCTGATTCAAGTCCGGCTAGAGGCGGAAATCTTATATCGGCTGACACTAAGGCAGGCTAGTAGAAACATAAAATTTATCAGTAAATAAGTTCTCATTGAATAGAAAAAACAGCTTAGAATATTGTTGTGGATATCAGAACTCCACAGGAACTTATCCAACTAACTGACGACATTCTGCATGGTATCACAAAGTAAGATTATGGGGGCAAAGAATTCCACAATTTGAATAAAAGTTGGATCTACACATCGAAATACGCAAAAAAATTCAACATTGAACCAACAAAACTGGAGAAGCCAGACAAAAGACAGTAGTACTGAACTTCCTCTGAGCAAATCAAAATTACAGCTCTTACGAAGAAGGAAGACAAAACAAACCTCTCTTAAATTAACCACAACTTTTCAGGAAAAGCAAAACTTGGCTGAAGGTCAACTATGTTTATAATGGTACATACAACGCCACTGCCCTCTATATATTCTAAACTTTATGGGCTAGTTTTGACTCGGTCCCCTGTCAATGACCGCCTGACATTAATGATCAAATCCTCACTTGTACTCACGCCGAGAGGTCAAGAATCAAGTCCTATCCTGCATTCCGGTCAGTGACCTCCTGACGTCCACCATCATGTTCTGACTTGCTCCCCACATCACCCCTACATCATAGTACAACATAGCTTGGTGAAGTCCGCATCCACGTCAACATTCTACAACGTAGCATCCAACATCTGATAACTACGCAGGTAATGACGTAATGGTGATTTCCAGTCGCCATCTTGGATTACGTCTTCACCGCCGCCATCTTGAATTTCCGATAGATGTACAGTACTTCTACTAGCTGTTCCATTGTAACCATTTTCTCTTCACTTCTTCACAAAAAATGGAAGTAAATAATCAAAGACACAAGAGCCGTGAAATGATTACAATGGAGCTGAACCACAAATTTTAGCATGAACGCAACATCGGAAATAACATTCACAAATTAGTCGACAGATTTTATAATCCATTATCACAGCAACGTGATATAACTACAGAAAAATAATATCTTTAAATAATCACTAAGTTTTCTTTTTCTTTACAATTTCTAACATGCTTTACTATCTGTTGTGGGTTTGTCTATGTTGATGAAAGGAGGATTCCTTTAAAAATAAATAGTAAGAAAGCTTTATGCGATTTAAAAAATGCTACAAGTTAACAAAATTGCGTTGTAGTATATTAGACTTATATGGTGTACTTTAAGATAGCATTATTTACTTTCAGTAACTGTGTAAAGTGAACTCATTTCTTTTAATGAAAACATAAGAACCAATTTACCGTACGTTACGGTACACTATGAAAGTCACTAAAAATAATTTAATTACCGCTCCATTATAATTGGCACTTATTCCACAGATCAGCCCCAATCACATTATGCTTAATATTAGGCGATATCGATATACAATATTGATTGATGTAGATGCCCCATATTTAGCAACCATTATAGATGTTGAACGATGTCGATTGATATCGCTGACCGATATTGGCCAAGATGTTTGCCATCCAATATGGGTCCCATGTCATGCATCGGTAAAAAGTAAATTTCGAAAGGCTTGTTATATCAATCTGGAATGAGTGTTAAAAAAATCCTGATCTTATTTCCTATTGTATAACTCTTTCTTGTTGTTATGATTTTTATTTTAATATCACTTTGTTACAAGAACGGTGTAAAATGGCGTTTCCTGTATGCGTGCTAACTTCTAATAATAAAAAATAATAATATGGAAATATCGGCTGACGTGGATGTGCTACTGGAGTTATTTAAACATATTCCACATGAAGAAACATGAATTTAAAACAGTTTTGTGCAAAGTATTAAGAAAGTGATGTTATATTGTTTAGCCAGTGTAAAAATATGAACACTGTTAATAGAACACGTACCTGTTGTGTTCCTAAAAAATATATTTGCTTGGATCTGATCTGAGGAATAAAGTGTCACATGTCAGTCGACTTTTTTAAAAAAGAAAAGGAAAGACACAAGCGTAGACAACTAAATTATTTCTTTTATTCGAGTGAGTGAGTGGTAACGCTCGCTGTCTTTGATAAAGGGTTACCGGGTTCGATTCCCGGTGGGGCATAAGCTGTTCGGAGCCCATGTTAAGCTGTAGATCCCGTCTTTATGACGTTATTTTCATCCAATGGAAGACAATGGAAAAACTTCCATCGGTTCACCGTGCTGCTTGTCACTTGTAAATGAGGCAGTCCTGTAACTGATTAGACAACAAATAAAATAAAATAGAGAGTGCTACTTTCCTCATGTAATTTAATAACGACCTTGAACAGCCTACGACAAGATAAGATTATTGCAAAATAGCACTATAATAGCACTATTTGCATTTTTATTTTACGAATACGACTCAATTCAATAATTTGGAGGTCACGGAAAAACAGAAACAGGACTATATTTAATTGAATAGAATCATATTGCTTTTGTTTCGTAATTTATCAATTCCGTACAATGAATTCAAAGGGATTGTAAGAAAATCATGTTTATTCTGTAAGAAATATACTTACATTAATATATATAATATAATGCAACCGCGTTATTATATCCCTCAAATAATAGTGCTTTTCCTTCTGGTAGAAAGTTTTGCAACTCATTACACCAAGTAAAAAGTGCTTCGTAATTTGATATGGGTTGCGAAGTTTTGGGGTTCCAACAGATGGAAGTTTATGTATACTGGTCTTAAGTGAGAGAATGGATTCATCCGTCGACAGAGCAAAATGAGTCCCATTTGAAACGAATTAACTCTATCTTCTTGTCACGAATTCTGTGCTATTGATGTGGATGTAGTTATACTAGCGAGTGAGGTACCAGCACCCCAGGATATTCACTCCTCCCTTTCCCATTTTCCTGGCATGAGAAAATATTGGCGACGTGTTGACGGAAACCTCGCCATTCGAGATTTGGCCATCAATAACAGTGGAGCTGTCAGGGTGAGAAAAGGCCCCGCTGCCAGACGAAAAGGATTCGTGGTCATTAGCGACTGGCGGCTGCAATCCATCATCCCTCAGCTATTACCGCCCTCCCTCCTCCTTCTTTCATGAAGAAGAAGCTCGCTCCACAGCGCTTTCCCCTCACACCATCCCCGTGCCTCCATCCGCGGCAGCACAATCCGTCACTTTTCAGACTCGAAACCAGGTTACTCAGCAGAGGTAGGTAAGTAAAGAGTGCCAAGTTATGATGCAGTCATTCGAAATATCAACATGAAAGCTAATCCACTTTTCACAAAGTGAAAACAACATGCACACACATTATACATATATATATATATATATATA
>JAGDQP010023447.1:0-12472 GCA_022664845.1 Lepisma saccharinum
ACTATTCTCATGTCTAACCCAACGTCGCATAAAATAACATTTCCAAAGAATATACCAGTAGCATACATTGAAAAAAAATAGAAAAAAATTCACTATACAACAGAGAAGAAATGGAAAAGCAAATTGATGACATCTACAAATACAGAACGAAGGAAAGATACAGGAAAGACATAAGTTAACAATACTGGATCTGACTTGAAAGCATTCGACATCAACCCAGAACTGACCAGATGATCAAAAAGTTCTGGTCGGAAAATTACTGTACCGATACAGAGATGTGTTTTCTTATGTCCCCATCAACATCGCAGTTTTAAGAAGGTATACACACAATAAGAATAGATAAGTCAGCAACATTTCACGATAGAAGCCCGCCCATCCCAATAGCGGTGCGACCACAAGTTGATCGTCAAGTAAATCAACTTCTCCAAGAGATCATTATAAGTGGGATAGATGATAGTCCGTTTCCTTCACCTCTTTTAGTAGGAAAGAAAGCAAATTCACAAGATTTCAGGATAGTTCTCAACTTGAGAAAATGCAACTCTTATAGTAAATACCTTAGCGTTCCATTCCAATCGACCGAAGATGTTTTTCACAACCTTCGAGGCAAGACACTGATCTCAAATATCGATATCTCTCAATCGTATTTTGAGATTTTGCTACACCCGAAAAGTCTTCGATATATGACATTCGAACTAAATCACCAAAGAAAGTGTTATACCTTCGAAAGATGTGTTATGGGTCACTCTGGATTAGCACAGGCTCTTTCTATAGACAAGAATGTTACTTGAGAATTTACCGAAACGTATAACCAGTTTTACAGAAGATTTGGTCATCGGCCGTGCAAACTTTAAACTACAACTGGCAGATTTGGAAGTCTACGAAAAACCGGTTTCAGAACGTCACCCAAGAAGATGCACATCATGTACAAATGACTCGATGTCCTTGGTTTTTTGTGAGCAGAGAGAAGATATCTATTTCTCCAAGAATTGCCAATAAAATAAGAGAATTTAAGAGGCCAACCACAAAGGGACAGTTGAAGAGTTCCGTCGGCCTGTAGTTTTTTCATATCGTATATAATACAGTTCATAATAAGGTAGAGCCCTTAAGCAACTATTAACAAAAGAAGCAAAGTTTAAATGGACTCCTGAACTAGACGAACTTTTCGAGAAACTTAAAGAAGATATAATTAATGCACCATCTCTCCCATTTTAATGGAAATTTGGAAATACGCGTCTATACAGACGGTAGTAGAATGCAAGTTGGCGGAATATTATCATGCTATAATCCCAAAACTGGACAAGAAAAAGTGGTATCGTACTGCTCTAGAAGGTTAACCAAAATCGAAAGAACGGCCTTCACGTGGTCTAAAGAACTTTACTCGATTCTTTACGCATTACGCAGATTTAGGTACTTCTTTTTGAACAAAAGGTTTACTTTTATACTGACGCAAGGTGCATCACTACACTTCATTCACAGCCAGACCGCGTGGGAAAATGTACCAGATACCGGATATTTTTGGCTGATTACTATTTAGATATCCAACATCAGCCAGGGGCAACATTTCCAGCTGATATCATTAGCCGTTTAGAATCTCCTGAAGACATCAAAAGAGAAGAAAGTAAAGTAAAACAAGAGAAGGAACAGAGCAAAACAGCAAACAGGGATAAAATGAAAGATGATAGAGATGATTAACAGAGTATATGCCTTCCAGTACAATTCTCTAGAAGACACCTCTCTAAAAACACAGGAATTTTTACCAACAACGAAAATAAAGGAACACCAAAGAAAGAATGCAGCATATATAGATACCATAGCAGCTCTAGAGGCCACGGCACTGCAAACAAATCAACATTAAGATCCTTAAAATACTATTGCCTTAGAAACGACTTATTATACCGAACACCAAAACACCCAGAAATTGGCATTTTGCATTTACTGAGCATACCTAAAACATTAGCAAATGATTGGTTTCAGTACATTCATAAACACCCCACGGCAGCCCACGCAGGTTCACAAAGACATATAGAATTGCCTTAAGGAAATATTACCTATCATCAATGAAAGCCTATCTTTCGCACCGAATGAAGCATTGTACCGAGTGTCAAAAGATGAAAAAACTATCTAAGAAAAGACAATCAGAACTACATCACCCAGTAGGCGAGATAGTCGAGCATTTTTTGTCACCCTGGGACCATTTCAAACAGAATATGGAAAGAGAAGCTACCTGTATGTGTGGTATCTGTTGAGTAGCACATGGCATCTACCGAGTGTTTAGTGAACTACTTGATACTCGAGCGGAACTGCAGGTTCTGGGTTTACCTATAGATGTCTCTGTGGTAACGTATTTTTGTTCTCATTATTTGAGAAATATATATATTTTTTTATTATTTGAATTAATTCTTTTTGCGTTTGAAGAAATTAAAGATGTTCTATTTGTGGCCGGGCAACATTACTTATTTCTGTTGAAGTACATGTAATATAAATATGTAGTTGTTAAGTTGGTGTTAGTTTTATGTGACGTCATCATTAGTATATTTCAGTTATTGTGTTGTTCGGGAATTGTCTTAGATAATTTTTAGTTGATTTCTATTGTCTGCTAATTTTTCAATAATATTTATTTTCTGGTTTTGCTTTCCGTTTAGTCCGAGTTTTCTTGTTTTTCGGAGCTTAGTTTTCGGGTTCGAGATTGCGAAGCTATGGTCCGAGCGTATCACGTGATCTTCTTCGTATCCAACTTGACCATGTACGCCATAGTTGTATAATAAATTCTGCACAGCCTAATTTTACGCCTGTCAATGCCTTATTTAGTGGAAGGACACTGAAATTTGAAATCATCTATGCGTGAGTTAATTCCATGATTTAGAAATAAGAATCTTGCCATTTCTCTATGGAGCTAACGTGATGTATTTAAATGAAGAAAATACTCCAACCGGCCTCATGGAATATGGCGTCGCCATATTAGTTTTTCTAGGAGTGGAGTTAATTATTTGACTTTTCTCACCACCCGAGACCAGTGAGGGATTATAGATAATAATATTTTGAATCTTTGCATTAAAGACTTTTCAACTCTGGCTTCATCTGGATGAGTATATGTCAAATGCGTAAATAAAGTTCACCTTAACCCCTCTATAGGCCTGGATTCCGTTAGCTATTTTTAAGTGAAATTAAATCTAATTTTGGACTGTAAAATTTTAATAATGAATATTGTTTGAACTTTCAAAAGTAGCGAAAATGCAAACAATCTGGTATGTGGCTAAAATTATTCTAAATTAGTATTCACAATGGTAACTTGACTGCGTATATATACTATGGCTTCTTGTATATACACTTGTTTTGTGTTGTCTTGGGCGTAACTGTCACTTTCATCCCCTCACCCCTTCTTAACCTCTTCTAGGAATTATTTTAATTCAAAATTTGGAAGGGATGGTGAGATCATGTTATTGATGTAATTATGTGTAGTAGCCGGCGAATATGTATTAACAAAATTTAATATTTCGTGATTCATTGTTTAACGTTGGCTATTTAAGTGATTCTTGCATTACTATTATAGATAACAATACCCATCGATCTTTTACTGATACTAAAGCCTCAAACTGACCCAACACTTTCAACTTTTGATCTCCCGCTACTTTTAGATTACAACTTATTTTCTTGAACCACAAATGCTTGAAATAATTGTCAAAGTAATTTCGATCTGTTACTGTCAAGACAGCACCAGTATTTACTTCAAATACTCTGCTAATATTTTCACAGTTTATTGCTACTTTTACAGCATGATTATTTCGCTCCATCTGAATCGTGTGCTGATTAATTAATCTCTGAATCCTATATCGTCTGCGCCACTAAAAATGCAGGGTTATCCACCGAAGACTACTGTCAAGATATATCTCTATACATAAACCAACACAACATTAAGAGCCGTAGATCCCTTTCAGAGATGATGATCATCCAAAAACCAATATTTATTTCACATAATCAACTCTTACATGTAGAAGATCTCAAACACACATTCTCTATATAGATATGACACTTTGTCAAGATCAACTTCGATATTCACCAATCTGAAACACGTAATTCATCACATTACAAATAATCAGTATTATAGAACGTTCAATCAGACTTCAAACAATCAACTGATTTCAAATTCAAAACAACAATCAGCATTTTCAAAATCTTCTAAAATATAAAATCATTATTCAATCTGTCTATTGAGTGCCATGACCTTCAATTCGTGCAACCTTGCACTGCATCCTCTTCCTTCAATTGCTGTATGTTCTTATCTATAGTCCTGAAGAGTTGATTATCTATAATTTTCATATGAAAGCCTACGCTATGAATTCTATTTTTCCAATTTTTAATTAGCTTCAGGACGTCTAAGGGAAATGTTTTCCACTAACCCATCCCGATACTGAGCATTGTTAGTTCCTTCCTTTTTCAAAGGTTGCATGTAGAAAGAAGGTCCAACAGGAGCCCCAATTCCTTAAGAAACTCTTCCCTGGATGACTTAATATGTATTATACCACAACCAAAAGTATTTTCGCTGTAATATATTTCTAGGTATTGATCCTCTTTAATTTCGATCTCGAGATATTCCATATCCTCCAAGCAGAAATTTGTATATGACAGAGCTACCACTTGCGCGAAGTCCTCTGGAAAGGTTGCAAGATTTGGGTTAATGAAATGAACGATTAATTGATTTTTGTTATCGAATGATATATGCCCTAATTTGGTTTTAAAATATTCGTCAGTTTCTTGTGCTTTACTATTCTTTATCCATTCATAAAAGATTTTAATTTTCTTGTTGTTATTGAACTCTTTTAGTCTGTCAAGACTTCTTTTAATCTTGCATGGGGGTTTCTTCTTTCTTTTGGGGGATTCCTCATAAGGCATTTGAATCTCATCAAGGTCTATAATTCAATTGACTAATGGTCCTTTGCAGCTGTTGTTTATACTGTGTGCATTCCTGATAATTTTTCATCCCACACTTTCTATCTCTAATGAAGCAAGGCACGCATACTTTTTCTTTGTTTTTGTAATCTTGTTTTTTGTGTCCCTTTTTGCCCGCAGTGGCCGCACCTGTTATCTCCTTTACAATATTTAGCTACGTGACCGATATCGTGAGAGTTCATGCACGTGGGTACCGTGAGGTAGTCTTTAACATTCGTGGCTTCATATGCTATGTACGCTGGAATTTTTAAGTAACATTTCTCTCACCGAACGGGACAGTTCGAAGACCAGATGGTATCGGTCTTTCCCTTTGGGTCCCGTTCTAAATCTTTGTTTCACTAGTTGTTTTTGCTCTTCATTTAGGTTTCCCATGTTCCTTTCTATAAGTTCTTCAAGTACTTCTTTCTCCTCCATCTCAGTTGGAATTCCATAAATTATCATTAAAGGATTTTTCTTATCTTTCCTATTTGCTACGTCGAAGTTCTTCCCGATCTCAGGATGGTTAGCCAGTTTTTCCTCATCCTGTTTCGAGGCCATTTGCAATATTAAGGCTGTTTTCTCCTGTATCATCTGGAAGTTTATTTTGTTGTTTCTAGTTATTGTTCTAGTGAGGCGCGTTCTAATATCTTTGATAGTTTCGCCGGTTTTTGGTTTGATTATGATGGTAGGTTTAATTCCTCTTTTGTTTAATTCTTCTTTTGTTTTGCTTTTTTCTCAGGAATTTTCTCCTCTTTCTTTTTAAGTACATCAGCAAAGGATGGTATTGCTGTTTTGGCTTCTTTTTCTGCTTCTCTTTGTAGAACTCCGTTTTCTCTGTTTAACTGTTTGATTTTCCCTTCCAGTTTTCTCATTTTTTCTTCTATTTCGAACTTACTTTCTTCAATGCATTTATTTGTGACTTTTTATTCTTTTATTTTAACTATCCCATCTATTGCGTGTTTTCTTTCTTCATTAATTTTCCTGTTTAATTGATCAATTTCCTTTTCTCTTCCCTCTACTTTTGTCTGCCATTTCACTAATTGTAGTTCTTTATCTCTAAATCTTTCATTTTGTTTTTCCAGTTTTGTATTATTATTTACTAACTCTTCGATTCTTCCTTCTAAGTATACAATTTTAACTTGATATTCTGTTACTGCTTCTTGTTCTTTAAGTCTTTTGCTTGCTTCCTCTTCTGGGGAATCCCTGCCTCCCTTTCTGTTCTCTTCCTTTTCCATGCTGTCTATTGGTGTTTTTGGTGGTACCTCCTCCACCTCATCCATCCGGTCTTGATCCTTTTTTCCTCATAGATCTCAATGCGGGAGATCCTGTTGCTCCTCTATTTAATTCTTCCCGTTCGGCGTCTACTTCCTTAACTATATTCTCTATCAGCTCCCTATCCTCTTTCGCCGATCTTAAAGCTCCCACAGTTATTTGCTTTCCTTAACCTTTTCTCTATATTTTACCTGGTGAGGATTATTCAGCGTCATGTCTTTATCTTCCATTTTTCCGCAATAGCTCAGCCGCCACTCTTCCTCAAGTTTCTGCATGCCCACTCTTGTGTAATCTGCTAATTCCGCTAAGTCAGGTTTCTTACGTCTCTCCGCCATCGCGTACGCGGTTGTCACCCTACTCGATATAATGTCGGGACTAAGGTCCCTAAAGCAATAGTTCCGAAAACTCACAAGCCGAGAGGCTCGTAATTCGAACGGGTATAACGATTCTTCTGCCTCCGCGAGCGCGCGCGGTCGATGCTTTCTCAAAAACGATAGGATACTGCTCTGTTCAACTAGCGTCGCTTGGATCACAAAGCCACTTACTACATGCCTCAAATGCTGTACTTAAATTACCCGATCGTTATGCAACCAACCACACGCAAGTATGCTGTTGGTTGCCTACTACCAAGTCACAGTTTCTGCAATTCTTGTTTTCCTTTTTTTTATGTTCTTCCGCTTTTATTTCAAAATGCAACTTACCATATATTTTTTAAACACATCAATGACCTCTTACACACGCAATAAGTAACCTTAGACGTAGCTTGTCTAATAGTTCTGTTGGATTATATGTACAACTTTACTCCTTAATAACTCCCCTCCAATAAATGGGGGAAGTTAATACTTTCACAAGTTTATCTACTACTAATATGAAGAATGTTGACTTACTTGTCTTTCATGTCCAGTCCGTTTCTACCATTTAAATTGCAGTTCACTCGAGAGCAACACCAACACACGTCTTACCACCATAATGTACACAACTCAAAAACGGGATTGGACTTACCAGACAACACTATTGCTCCAATCTGCTACAGGGCCTAGAGCTTCCTTTCTTTGCCAGGTAACAGTCCGTTGCCTGGACCAACGTCAACTACAATCCAGGAAACTTTTATAGAGAAAGTAACTGAGAAACTTTGTATCTCAACTTTAGCTCTTCATAGTTTTGTACGGGAGACTCTTTTATTAATTTATTGACTTTGTATATTTTAATAAAAGGTGAAGGGAAAATCAAAACGTCGATCCTTTATTGCTCTACCTACCAATAATAAACTATTGAGTGACGGCGCTATTCTCAGATGGTTTGAGCGTTACGGAGGCAATTAAGGCGCATCTCGCAAGGGAACATTACGATATACAGTACTTAAAATGGAGTTTCAAAGACTCACGACTATTACCGAGCATTACGGAACAACTCCGAGTCTAGCAGAAAGTATTCTTTTCTCTAATGGTGGGGGAGCAAATGGTTGAATATTGGATTCGGTGAGAATTTTGTGATACAATATTGTGGTTTGTTTTACTTATTAACTGGTAGGTACCCTAAAGAGCACAAAATCACTTGTTGTCGCTTCCGCAACTCATGCAAGGGTCGGGGAAAATCATGCTACTATATTCAGCGTTTTTACTAACTTGTATTTAACGTGAGATCTTGTAAGCTAATTTTCACCCACTTCCACACGTCCGATCGACTTAAAACTTTGCGCACATACGTACTTCCGATGACAATAAAATATTTTCATGTTCTGGGTTGGGTATTGGATCCCAGTTGTCAGTGTTGACAACTTTCTCAAAAATTCATTTTCTCAAATTGCTTCTATATTGCAAATTGCTTCTATATTGCATATCAAATTGCATTTTCTCAAATTGCTTATATATGTTGGAAGTCCAAAAAAAATTTGGTATAAACAATAATCGTCAAATAGGAAAATATTGTAAATGTCACTGTCCCCAAGCACCCGAGTTGTTATTGTTGCCAAAATATTTCAAAATCCATCTTATACAAAACCGGAAACCGGTTATTTAAAAAAACAAAACTCCAAAATCCGACAATTTGTTTTTTTCTGTTCAAACCCCGGTTTTTGTTTTTTTCTTCAAACACTGGTTACCGGTTTTTATTCAAAACTCATTTTTCGCTGTTTTTGTTCAAAACTCTTCCACTGAAAAAGGCAAGGACAATATAATGATGAAATCACCAATCTGGAGAATATGTAACTACCTACACTGAAATGTGTAGAACTTCCATCGAATTGGATATATGTGATATGTCTGCGTCTTTGAACACATTTAGAAATATTGTAATAAAAATGTCTGTAAATGAGCATTTTAAATATCTACACTCTAATTGGGCTACAAAGCTTGTTGTGTTAACAATAAATATATAAATAAAATAAAAGTAAATAAAAAATAAAATATGGAAAGTACATATAAACATTTTATTTTTGTTTTCTATCTTGAATAGTACAAATTTTTCCGCCTAGGGGAGGGGCGCGTGCCCCCCCCCCCCTAATGGGCGCCCTTGACTGCGGATGTTCCTACTCCCCAGGAACCCCGTTATCAGTGTTGCCAGCGTTTTCCAAAAATAAATCTAATGATCCATAAGATGTAGTGACATGCATGAACTGTCGTTTAGCTCATAACCCCTTGAACCATCGTGATTGGTGCAGTGGTTGTGTTAACAGCCCATTTTCTAAAAAAATCATTGTTCAAGTTGCTTTCATTCAGTTAGACCTAGCTGCGCGAAACTTGGCATAAATATTATTCCACAGAATATATAAAAAACTAAGATTGCCTACGTTGCCAAGCTACCCACTTGCCAGTTTTGCCATCCTATTGTCTATATATATATATATATTTCAATTGCTTTCATTGTTTCAGTCATAGCAACAGCAAACTTGTCATAAACATTGTTTGACTCAATAGGAACATACTACGGATGTTCCCGCTCCGCAGGAACCGCGTGTCCGTGTTGCCCGCGCATGCCAAAAATATATCTCATGAGCCATGAGGTGTAGAGATATGCATGAGGTGTCTTTCGAAAAGTAGTCAAAGTGTACGTGGAGGAACAAAGAAAAGTTATCGGATGGGAATAGGGGAATCGGTGGGGGGAGATCGGCCATAAATAAAGCCGATTTAATTCTATCTATCTGAAACTCGAAATATATGTTTTATAGAAATAGCTGTGTATTTGATTGTTATTGTTTTCTTGTCCAAAGTTGTTTGATAGGAACATTTTTTTGTTTTTATTTTTGTGCTAAAATACATGCTTTATATCTCAAAAGCAAATTAATCTGGGAAAGGAGTTTAGTATTTTTTTTTTTTTTCATAAAACCCATGCATGCTTAAAAGTGGAGGGAGGAGGACATGTTTTGTTCTTTCCTTTTAACAACGCGATGTGTATTGCATAGTGAGTGACAACCACAGCACAGGGCAACGGGTAATCACGGTTGGCGATGGAGGAGGGTGGGGTTTGAACTTTGAAGAGACAAGAAAGTTCTGTCGATTGTTTTCGTCACTCCAATATATGTATTAGTGACATAATATTATATAACTAAATTCAATATCAGTACCCTTGCAATCCATGTATAACTCAGCAATTTCTTCTGTCTTTCTATGAAGGTGCTTTCATCCTCTCCCCCTCACAATACTTCAAAATGAAGAGTAAAAGAAACTAAAATAAGACTTATAATTTGGTAACTGAAACAAAATTCCCCAAAATTCAAATTAGGAAAGACTATGATGATGCCCTTCATATTCAGGATCGGGATATTACGATTATGAATGCGATGCTAGTTAAAATTAACATCCATGTTCCAGGTGGGATTCGAACCCGGAACCTTTGAGTATTTCGCGTCAGAAATCTCGTGAGTAGTATTTGTCGGTGTTATTTTGTAACACCCTGCATACCAGTAATTGTCAACTACTGGTCCGTCTAGGGAAGACAAGTCTGAAACTTCGAACATTCCTGAACATTTGAAGACGCCAGACATGTATCCATTGGTGAGCTTTTTTAATAACAACAGTGTATATTCTCGGCAGTCTTTTTCGATGACCCTGAATTATCAACTACTCAACGTTTGCATATTTATTATCTAATTATAATTCTTAAAATTCTTTAAAAATTATCGTAAGCGCTAAAAAGCATAGTGTATTCGAATATAGTTTTATTTTTAATCCTCTATCCAACACTACTCAGGGTTACCAGGTCTGTTTTTTCAAAAGGAGGACAGCTTGACTAAAAAACGGAGGACATTTGATATGGAGCTATTAGAAGATAATTTCACGTTAATAAATTCTTTGCAAGTTAAAAAACACGAAATAACGGTAGTCACACTATATGTAGTTGATGTAAATTGTTAGGATAAGATACTTTGCGATTCATTACGGAAATAATTTATACAATCAATAACAAATAAATTAATAACAGGAACCCAAACTATTATTTATTATTACACATTAATACGAAAAAGTTTTACTTCCAAGTGCCATTTATTCTTAAATAAAGAATATTTATAAATACTTCCTGGTATCCATATTACGGGCAAATTTTATTGCTCAGAAAATGCCACATACATATAACATTGCTAGTTATTAGCTTTTTCATATTTTTGTTTGGAAGACATTTTTCTCAGTAACTCTGGATTCGAAACCAAATATTTATGGAACTCGAAACAATTGAGATGTTTGAAATTGTACTTTACCGTGATCAGTCCTTGAACCGACTCTACCGATAGCCTATTTCGTTCGTCTGTCCATTGGGCACTAATTAGTGAAAAAACTCTTTCAATGCTTGAGTTGGAACCAGGAATAGCAAAGTAGAACTCACATATCTTCAAAAGTTCACGGAAGTTAGCTAGACTTTTGGAATTTTCAAAAAAACTTAACCCATTGCACATCCATTAGTTGGTCAAAGTACTTTGCCCACCCAAAAATTTTTTCAGACATTGAAATTCATCAAAGATTTTGCCATCATCAATAGACACACGTTCATCTTCAAATGTATGAGAAAAATATGTAGACCGTAAAACATCGTGCTCTTGACTTAAAAAGGAGGACATTTCCATATATTTGAAAAAGGAGGGAGGGCGGGAGGACAAGACGTAAAAAGGAGGACGTCTAGTAACCCTGACACTACTACCATTTTAAAGATTTTATTATTAGTTAATGAGTAAGTTACTAAAATTTCAAAATTTCGGGAATATTTTGTGGAATTATTTTCAGGTTCTTAAACAAAAAGTATTCTTTGAAAATTTCCTACAATGTGACGAAGATTGCAAATCAATTTTTTGTTTTTGCGATTCAATGAAAAAGAATTGTTCAATGTAGCAAACTCAAATTTAGTGGATGTCACTAGAAATCTAGTGATTGCTTTTATATTTAATTGGCAACACGGCCCCAATCGGTCTTTCACGTGAAAGGGTCGGTTTATCCCTATCTCTAATAGTATGAGAGTTACAGACTAGGGATGGTATCAAGACGAGACTGGCATCAGTCTCGTTCTCGTCTCGAATTTTTGGGACAGTCTTGTCTTGGTCTCGTCTTGATCTGAAAATTCCGGTCTCGGTCTCGTCTTGATCTGAAAATTCCGGTCTTGGTCTTTGTCTCGGTCTCGTCTCGAGAATCTCGAAAGACGATTGACTTTAAAAAGTTGCCGTCCCTTGACTTATTTAAAATGGGTATGCAGGCTTTCGGATCTCAGTACAAGAACAAGAATATTAATATGACATTAACATAGTTTGTTAGATATAATTTGGGGCTTAGATTAGAAATAATATTCTGAAATAGAGAGAAAAACAGTACAACTTTAAAGTAATTTATAGCTCTAGTTAGGATATATAGAATACCAATAATTGAGACACATGAAAATATTTATATTATGGAAACGGATCCATGTTATACCATAAATTGCAAAATTGGTACAGTATAAGTATCATTTAAGTTTTGCTATTTCTAAATTATGTTTAAGTTGACTGAATAACTGTTACGTTAAAAATTAAAAAAATACGTTTCAGTCGAAATTTTTTACCAGATTTATAGAAATAAATGAACGTGCAATGTTAAAGATTTTCTGAAACATTCCTGGGAAAACCTAGGCAACTATGGCTACCTGGGAATTTTCAGTAATTTGGTTAAGGCATCCGTCATACAGTTTTCAAGAATGTTGAGAAAAAAAGAAAGAAAAAGAATTCTAAAGGAGATTTGACATGGGTTCTTTAGTGAAAAATCTAGCGTCGTACTGACAGCTCTAAATTTCCACTTAAAAAAAAAACAGTATAGAGTGT
>JAGDQP010023447.1:12572-29151 GCA_022664845.1 Lepisma saccharinum
ATAGAGTGTTAGAATTATGTTGGCTGAATCCCGAAGATATCAACAAAGTTTATCCCACGACTTATGCCACATTTTAATCATGTATGTAATTGTTATTTGGATTCGGAATTCCCATTCACTCAAAATTTTCCTATTTCTACCAAAATATGAACTGACAAAATGGCGGCAGCAAACTCTTGATCAACATTACATTCACATCTACGATAAGAAATAGGTTTCTCATTCTGCGCAGGTGCAGAACTGAAAACGAAAAGTATCCAGATAATCATGCGAAAAGTCCCTGAGTTTTGCTCCATTACAGTGAAACAGCATGAAATACTATAATTCTTAGAAACTTCCCTGAAAATTCCTAGCAACGTTAACAAAATTTTAAACAGTCTACAGTACGTGACAAAAGATTTTCTTATTTAGAACTTTTGTGCAAGGAAATAATCAAATACAAAGAAACTGAAAATAGTATTGACGGAACTCCGCAGCTACACGAATCAATTAGTTTTCAATACTGCTCTTGAGTGGTTAAAAGAACCAATTCATAAAAATGGATTACAGCTGCACGTCCATGTTCCAAAAGGCGTCGTCAACATCATATAAATATTTCACCTGTTACTGTGCTTGTGTTGATTAGCGGGCGTAGCTAATGAGTAAATACTTGCTATAAATCAGACCACAACAGAAATACACACTTCTTGTACATAATATGAGCAGTCACTAATAATTACTTTGCTACCTATGGAGATAGTTAACTGCTAAATTTTCTTTGCTTAGTTACTCTCCTAGACTTAATTTGACTACGCTTAGCTGCAAATAGGGAACGCATTGGAATTTGCATTAACAACACTACAAATACATTTTACTGTTAGGATAAATGTTTTTAAGAGACGATTTATTAAGATTGGATGGAACTGGACGTGTTTTAAGCATTGCAATATCTGATTATTAGGAAACCCCAAACACATATACCTGTCGGATCCCGAGCGACGTTTCTTGAGTCTTAGTTGAAACCTAGTTCTCGTCCTAGACGGAGAAATACTAAGATGGTCACTGAATCAGAATAACTTCTTGATAAGTTCTAAGTTGCACTAATCGTTCATGAGCTGTTCTAATTGTTGCTTTGAACCTAATACTCAGCATAATTACACAAGTGTAATATTATCCGAAGTTCACTTTCTAACTGGAAACTATAATAACTAAGTTCACAAAGATTGAAACACAAACTACTGTATTTGCTGGTTGAACGAGGTATAGCAAGTTTACTGATAGGAATCAGAGCTATTACTGCCATGCCAATTGAATGTGAGATGTCTTTTATACCTATTGATTTTGACATGCCCCGTTCTGCGTAGGTTGAATCAACCTTGGCCATCCGCGGAAGGGAAACATGTGCCGTGGAGGTTGGAATGTTGACTTGTTCCCAAGAATAGGATATATTGTTGTTATTGTAATTTTAAGACTCGGATTGATTTGTCAAGGATTTTTTTTTTGGAAAAGAGGAAGGGAGTTATTGGGTAATGATCAATAAATAGGATATTGCTATCAGTTATTCATGGGATTGTTTCCACGTTCCACTTCTTTGGCCTCGAGAGGCTGTTACAGTAATCCATGAACGTGCTTGATGTAGTGTTCTTTGTATCGAATGGACACTGCATCTTGTACTCGGTTCTTTCCCGAAGATAATTGAGTAATGCTTCTAATATTTACACCTGAGAACAGAAACTTAAACGTGCTTTTTCTTGATGTCTGGAAGAAGTGGAAAATACCATAAATGTTTAAAACGTGTTAGAAATGTCTTTAAGCTCTGTTATTACATGTCAAGTTCTTGAGCCCTTGTTAGTTCTTTGATTTCCTATGAAATGTGAATCACACATGCGATATTTACACAGCGAGTAATGTTCGTACCTTACAAAAGAGGATGATATTGCTTTTCATAATTCTGGTCGTTTATGATTCACAAAGGACTAAAACAATTTTTACTGTTCGTATGGAATTATATTGTGGTTTGGGTCTCTTTTCATACTCAATTATTTATTGAAATCTGTTTACCTTTACCTGCATATTGCTGTACTAAATCCGCTCGAAAATCTTGGTCAATATGACGTTTCCTTAACACAGACCCGCTCTCCTTTTTTTTTTCCTACCAACTGCAGTCATTTTAGGTCAAAGTTTCCCCATTACCTAAAATAACTCATAGAAGCATAGAACTTTGTATAAATGTAGATTTTTGCTACCCTAAAAACATACTAAAGGTCCTCGGGGAAAAAAACTTGTGGTACGGCCACCATCTTGGAAAATGGCGGCCTAAATTAAGTTTTTTCAATTTTCACGGAAACTGAGCATCCCATCGAGAAAAGTTTCGAATATAGTTTGTTCAGCATGAAATCATCAATCTTTTTTGTAACTATAATTTTTTTCATTTGACCAATCCTAAAGCCACTAAATGGCTTCAAAGGGAAACGATTTTTTTTCAGAAGCCGAAGTTCGGTTAAAAAATTCTTGGCAGCATGGGACATGGTATGTAGAAAGTACTTCACCACCCAAATAACATGAAAAGTCCCCTTCCCAAATTTATTTTTTCATCTTTTCGCTGAATCTAAGCGTCACATCGAAAAAAGTCTCAATTGAAGTTTGTTCAGGATAAAGTTATGAGTTTGTTGAAATTACTTTTTGTCATTTGATGAATCCTATTTCTTCACAGTAATGCTCAGTTCAAGTTTCTAAATGCAACATTTTCTGCTCATAAAACAGTACTTTTGTACATAACCGTTCGGTATTTTTTCAAATAGATTAAAATTTAAGTGATCGTTACTTAAATTTTATGATATTTAATTCGTAGTGCTTAGATTCTGTGTAATGATGTTAACATTTATGCTATTTCTTCACAGACAAGTTTCGTAATCAATTTAGCAAAAAAGTTTTGCAAGCAGTTTTTGTTGTTGGCATTAAATTCTGCCTTCATTATTTTAAAAATGCTAAATGAAAATAACATATTATGACGATTAGTTTAGCTTTTGTACCATTTTGTGGCTTCCGGTCAATCAAGACATGGTTTTAACAACAAAGATCCTTAATTTTGTGATGAACATACTAATTTAAAACACTTTTTGAAATGCGTCATAGTTTCCGCGAAAAGTGAAAAAAATAACTGGCCGCAATTTTCCAAAATGGCGGCCGTAGCACAACTTTGATTTATGGGGACTTTTTATGTGTTACTTGGGTGGCAAAGTACTTTCTATATACCAGTCCCATGCTTTTAAGAATTTTTATAACCGATCTAACGATTTTGGCTTCCGAAAAAAAGTAGTTTTTCGGGTAACTAAAAACTACATATATACGAAGTTTCATGCTTCTTGTGAGTTTTTTTTAGGTATTTTTACAAGTTGAAAACGCTTTTTCGAAACGTAACAGCTTTCCGTGTGATTTTGTGAAGTTCCTGTAAACCTGTCTTGACATTCCAACATGTAAGTATCTTTTTTCTGCCTTTTTTTACCATCTTTATATATATATATAGTAATATATATATATATATACAATATATATATATTACTAGCACAAAGGAGTGCCCGAAGGGCAATTTAAGGTAAATTTACGAGAAAAATGAAGGAGTATACTTACAGGTATATGTTCCGTATTAAAGCACACACACACATGAACTTATATATATATATATATATATATATATATACACAGGTCTCTACAATATTTTGGGCCCACAGTGGCACTTAATCATGTGTAGCGGAGAATTCGACGTACATGTGTATGTTGAATAAGCACAAGATTGAAGAGACAGTGGCGACACGTAGCGGACAACGCATCACGTTTGGAGATCAGCTGACTGCTGTATAGCTCGTAATTTGGAACAAATTACAACTTTATACCATGTAAGTTCAGGGTGGAATCGGGGAAGGAAATGTGTTGAAAGTGCAGAGGAAACGGGAGGTTTAGAGTTATTGAAGGTTAAGGCCAGGTTTTACATTCGGGCTCAAACCATGAATAAAGGCGCCCTCCCACAGACATCGTGTTGAGGTGCTGGTCGTAGGGGGTAAAATGTGGATTATGGCAACTAGGAAAGATAGCTCAAAATTGGTGTCGTGGGATTCGGTGTATAAGGAGACTGGGGCATCGGGTTTGTTAATAGTGCAAAAGTGGCGATAGTTATTAACACGAACGTTAAGAGGTTCACCTGTTTCTCCCATATAAAAGGCATCACAAAATTTGCAAGGTAGGATGTATATAACATTGGAGGTGTGGTATGTACCATTGGAATTTAGGGTGTATTGGCCATTAGCAGTATTGGTAGTGACTGTGGGAAAAGTGATGAAAATGGAGCAGGTCTTTCATCTGTGAATCCTTCTTCGCCACCTCCACAAACCGGCGCCTATAGATGCATGAGACCCAGATTTACATGGCTAGCAGGCTTATTACGATTACAACTATCTCAATCATCACAGCTAATGACAACTTTACTCTACCAGTAATGAACCTGCCAAACCTCAAGCGTCATTTTCGTCCTAACCCGCACAGTCTTCCCGGCATTCTATGTAGGGAAAAGAATCGGTCTCTTGCACCATCATATCAATAGGCCACGCTGCACTCCACTTTTCCATCACCAACGGACTCAATTCCCGAGTTTCTACACACACGCAATTGTACAACATTGAATTCTGTGAGTTCCTGTGTAGCTGAAATCCATAACCTTATCGCCACCAGAAACATCAACACGCCATCACTGGGTAGAGGCCTTCAGAGCAAAATTGATTTCCGGTCTAAACCTGCACTAATTTATTTTTCCTTACTACGTAAACATCTACATGTTCTCTTCACCCGGGGCCTATTTTTCTTTATTCCGTTACATTTCTTTTTGTTCCAATATCAGTACGCTATATTTCCATCATTTTTTATTACGTTTCATGCACTGATTTCCATTTTTTCTGATTGCCTGTGCATCTTCATTGTGTTTCCTATACTGAATCCACATTTTCTGGCTGCGCTTTCTGTACTGACTTGCCACTTTCCTGACTGCGTTTCTTGTATAGGCTCTCATTTTGTTACTTTGCCCAGCTCAATTTTCAAAACAAAAAACCCTTACCAAAACCTTCCTCCCAGCAGTACTTGCGCACGCGCAGAATGTTATCAGTGTTTTTGATGTAGACGTCCATAATTTGGTTTCTGTCTCTACCAGTTATCTGCTTGTGCATACAGTGATGTTTTCATTCTATAGTCTAATGTAAATGACTTAAGTCGTCATAACTAGTATTTTTGTAGTTTTAAGTGTGAAGTTGTGTGCATAATCTCCGTTAGGTTAGTACATAAGTACTAATTAATTCCCATTAGTTAGTACATAAGTACTAATTATATGAATAAATAAGTAATTCCCTTCTTATTTATTCAAATTTTACCTATTACATTGCCTATCTGGCCTGTTCCTATATGTTCTTAAAAATAAACGTTATTTGTGTGGAGATGATTTCTTAAATGACCTGGAGTATTTTTATTTACTTTGTCATGACGCATGCTATACTTACACAAAGCAGTTCAGCATTGTAAGTCTACACAGAAGAGAGAAATAAATAAATGTAATTGTTACAGCGTAGAGGTAATATTGCAGCTTCTGAATTTTTTTTTTTTTTTAAATAAAAATAATAATGTGACTTTCTTTTTGCTTTTAGGTTTCAATCCATCATTCTCAAATGCTTCAGTTGAAGATAGGATCAAGATTCTATCTTCCACCGCATGATGTACTAGAATTTCATATTATGGGAGAAATTATTTCTGGGGAGCAATTCAGATATGATAATCTGTTCATTCATTATTTTTTTGACTTACCTAAAGGTATGTATCACAAATAACTGAAAGCGAAAGATTTTAAGATATCTTTAAAATCCTCTCTTGTGTTTGAACTATCAGGTTGATTCGTCACTCTTCCCAAATGGTACTGGATAACCGTTTCTGTATTTCATGGCAAAGCAATCAATATCTTTGGGATAGAAATATATCGAATATTTAAACAATGCTTGCCTTCTTTGTTTTTATAATATTAAACACAATGTTGTGGCCACAATAGATTATGGTTCCCTGTTGATTGGAAATTTACTTCCACTATGTGCTGCATTCCAAGGACGGAAATCGAGTTAAGACATGCAGTATTATACCTTGCTGCTCTTGGATCTGTCTATAGTTTGGTAGGAAAATTTGTTCAGGGATTCTATCTTCTCAGTAATGTTTAAGTGTAGTAGTAAGTATTTCTGACTTGAGCGGACATCAATCATCTGGTAGGTTTCCCGGTTATTAAGTCATTAGAGATTGCATCCGCTCTGTCAAGATTGTTATATTTCTGTTAATATTGACCAGATTTGTATGAAAATTTCACTGTTCATATTAAGTGTACCTTTACAAAACTAATTGGAGAAAAATGTAGACTTATGTTTACAAATACAGAACGCTCTGTAAATTTCCCTACACCTATTTAGAACAAACAAACAAACAAAATTTGTCTGGTATTTAGCATCATCTACAATAACATCCTACAACATGGTGTTCATTTTGCAATCCGTTATTTTGGACTAGTTCGATTTTTTTAAATAGGAAGATTGGTATGTGATGTATCAATCTGGTAAAAAAATCATCAGAAAAGGAACAGTGTGCTTAACTTTAGTTATTCTCAAATTTTAACAGGTTTTCTTCTTTGAATGTGACATTAATGGGTGTGGTATTAACATGAGCATGACTTGTCGTGATCGTCCTATCGAGTTATCAATCGCGTCAGAGTGGATTGATCATAAGGATACAATATTAATTTAGTCTAAACAGCGCATTGTTGACACTTGAACTAGCATTCAGACAGATGTTTTCCTCAAGGTTCTTCGGGAATGGGAGAGCAGAAAACATAATGGACGGCGCTTCAAATATATCATGTAGATATAAAGTAAAATTACTTTACGTAACTTATTGTAGTATCGTAACGCTCACCTTTCGAACCATGGATGAAATTGATGAAATGCTCTATGGATGAAATTGAAGGCAAGGAAGAACAAGTTTACGAGTCAATGGAAAGTAAACTAGGAGAATGGAGACAATTAACATGTAACTTGTTAGCTTACTTTCCAGCATTGTCAATATTATCCTTTTGCTATGAAGTTGAAGTCTTGTAGTGCAAAAACAATCTTTTTAGTTTTGCACTACAAACCAATCTTTTCAGGGTGCAATCCCTAATAGCATTCAATATCAGGGAATGTCCCGCCGGGATATTTGCAACGTTCATGCGACATCCCACGATATCCATAGGACGTCCTATACGTGTTGATCATATCCGCTTCATGGATATCCCATGGGACGTCCCGGGGGACCTCCATGGAATGTCCGTGAAACGTCATGTGGCCATCGCGATGAGACGTCCGATGGATATTACGGGATGTCGCATGGATATCACAAATCGCTCAGCTGGACATACCCAGGGGGAAGGTGGGGTCAGCCTTTGTCCTTCCTTTTATTACTAAACGAAGATGTAAAGGTCCTTTATGGTGCTGGGATGCCCTGAGTGTGAGTGGCAAGCTTTCACCGTCTCCGTGCTAGTCATTTTCAAGAGTCATAGTTGGATGTTGAACTGCACAACATCCAACTATGACTCCTGAAAATGACTAACACGGAGACGGTGAAAGCTTGTCACTCACACCCAGGCTGCGCCAAACGCATCTCAGTCTCGTCTACAATCACATCATCCTCTATTCATCCACAAGAAGGCATAATTAATTGCAGGAAATAATCCTACAATGAGTTTCGACGTAGCATTTTATTGACCGTCTTCAGAACACAGAAAAAACATTTATAGGAAAACTGACCTCAGCGTACCATCTTCGTGGACATTACATCCGTGGTGTGGTATACTGGCAACACTTTACTCATAAAAAAGGCAGCACTAGCACTTGATAACAATCGAAGAATAGCGTAATATACTAAAAGGTCCAGATAGTAAGCTACTGCGGAACAATGCAGAAACTAGTTGCGGGTTCAAAATTCGTCGTGAAATGAAAAATATATATGAAAAAACGTTATACACAGCACTTTACTACTCTCGGTCTGGCATATTTGGTGACGCCTAGCATTACATCATCATAAATGGCGGACCGAGAGTATAGTGATGTGCTGTATATATCGGTTTTTATATATTTTTTTATTGTCGACATGATTTTAGTTTGCGGGCAATTCCTCAACATCCTCTAAACCTTAATCTTTCTTTCTGCCGTTGAATGTTCGAAAGCTCACGAGTGTGTTACTTTGGTCTTATTACGTGGATCCCGTCATCCAACACTGTCGGTAATGACTGTAATAAATACAATTCAGCTTTTCTTTGATAAACCAGTAGTCTTTACATATAACTCCAAATAAGGGCAACATTGGATTTTATGTTACCCGAACACAGGTCTTTGACCCGAAGGTCCCTTGGGAAGGTGAACAAATGATGGTTTTTCCATTGCCTTCGATGGGATGATGATGTCCTAAGAACGGGACTTACAGTTTAACATGGGATCAGAACCACTTGTCCCCCACCGGGAATCGACCCCGGGACCCATTAATTACAAGGCAACAGGCTTATGAACTCACCCACCGGGGACACCTTGATTTAATATGGATGTCTATAAAATAAACGTTTTTACGACCAGTACTTTAACATGACATTCTTGTTGCTAATTGTACAGCCCTGAACAGATCTGTGATTTTGTTTTAAAAAATATCGGTTGAACACGAGCCTCGAGCATCAGATTGAATAATAATCCACTGCAAAGTGTTCTCCCTGGTCCTATCAGCTGCGTAATGTAAGTCCAGATTATTAATGAAAACACGGATGGAAAATCGGAACAACTGAGACTCATGAGAATCATCCTAATATTAGGACTATCCGAGTTAATGCAGACCTGTATGGAAATAATCTGATTAATACATCTATTGATAATGACTCTATCTACTATGAACTCACAATATAAATAATTTATTCATAATATTTTATTATAAAATTATAAACTTTTAACTCAGTTATAATAAACAGTGAACAAAATTAATACTGTCAATACTAGTTACAGGCTTAGATACAACCTGTTCCCAGTACGCTGCTGTCCCATGAACTTGTAAAAAAGAGAAGACAAAGAGAAGACGACTTCAAATAAGAAGACGTAACTGTGGCATTATTTCACTATAACACATATTCATAGTTCTTGGGGGGGAAAAAAGAAAAATCTCTCACGTTTGTTCCTTGAAAAAAAGAAAAAATCTTCACTTTAACTACAGATTCCACTGTTAAATCTCCATGACAGCTCTTGTTTTAACGACTTCTTTCTATTCACTTCAACTTCAAATGTCTCATAATGACCATTAAACAAAAAACAACACTGATAAAAAATAAAATTAACAGGAGAAAATACTTTCCGTGTACATCAACTACTAAAACACTGCTTTTTTTTTGGTCTTGGTATTACATTCTTATACATTACAACTCATTATTATTAGTTTTGGTTCGACTCTACCAGAGAGCCCCCGCTCTTTGGCATGCCGAAGCCACTTCTTGATCACATCTGATATCTCTGCATTTGTAGCTGTGCTGCATAAATTGTGATACCGTACCGTGCCTGGAATAATAAAAAGAAACAAAGTATACATACAATATATTTATAACGAACTAAATAATTATATGCAATGACAGTGGGATCATGATGGTACAAAACTAAACAGATTCTTGTGGAAGTTAAGATGAAAAAAAAAAAAAAAATCTTGCACAATAAAAAGCTTATGTGAACTGTAAAACGAAAATAGTAATATTATGAACTGTCTTATGAAGGAATAAAGACGCTGAAAACCGTACAGACCTAAAGAAAGCATCATAAAAGTTATACTGTAGTGATTCAGTGTAGAGTCTGATAAAAATGCATCACACGAAAATATTCCTTTACGTGCATTTTAACGTACATGCGAAGGACTACATTCATGCTGTTGATAAATATTTACGTGCCGTTGTTTGAAAGTTAATAACAGTAGAATTGAAAGTGTCAGGAATAGATAGACGAAGTAAAAAATAACTGTAATTTGCCTAAGGCTAACTACGAATTCGAAACACACTCACGAGCATTTGAATTGGAGATTGCAGCCGGTTTGGGGAAATGGCGGTGCTCGGCCACCAAATGTAAGAGGGCTTCGCATGTAATGCAGAGGACGTTAGACATCGTACGGGATTTATAAGTACATGGTGTCTACTAGAGCTGATTTGGATAATTCCAGTGTTTCAAGTATCCTGATAGAAAAATTTCCAGTATATTATGGTGATTTCATATAAGAGACTTTGAAACGATCATGGAGCAGTATGGTTCCCCAACACATCTGGTGTTTTGTGGAGTCCATGCCACACTTTATCGTTATCAGCAAGGAAAAAGGATACTAGCCAGGTACCTTTAAACCAATTTCTCATGAGTGTATCACTTGCTGCAGCGGAAGAACCACGCAGTGTTCGTAAATATTGAACAGATATATGAGGAGGATAAATATAACAAAGTATATAATACAACAGAATGTTAAAAAAGTGTGCAAAACAAGGAACTTTCTAATAAAGTTAAACGTTACAAGAAACATCTAAGAACCGTCCTGTGGTGGTAGTAAGTAAGTGTTCTTTTTTTATCTTCCAAAAATAAATGTGACATCACACTAGAGTAATTAAAAATCAAACCATTATACAGATAACTATTTGAATAATGGTGTAAGCTGGAATCTAATAATGCAGACCGTGACTTATTCACATTAAATTTTCTTTGTCAACCTAACAACTACCGCATAAAATACAAATCTTCAAGAAACAGCTAACGTTTGCCATGCGCACTCGCATCATAGAGCATTCAAAATTATTTACTTCAGAACACAAATTAGCATAAATAATTTCAAACTGAGAATGATATATGTGCGCTTTGAAAAAAGTTTTGTGGTGATATTGAAATAATTTGCTTCCGCTTTTTGTGAGGTGAGTATAGTAACTAAAACTAAACTCTGTGCCGCAACAATCCCGCTATACCAGAAGGGCTTTCTCGAAATAGGTTACGTGTGTTTAGCACGTTGGCTTCACCGAGTGTATTTCTGGCCTTCGCTACTTTACTGGTGACTTTCGGACTTTATTCAACAGAGGAAGGGGAACCTCCGAAAGTGTTTTTCTACTTTGAAGTTTGCTGTGAGGTAAGATTTTATATTTCATTTTAATAATAATAATGGAACTTGGCTCTACATTTTGGGCGCATGGCATGAAATTTTAGATTTAATAACATTTGGTTAATTACGAATATCAGCTCCCGGAATTCAATTGACTCACTGCCAAACGTATAGAAAGCTAAAAAGTGAAAAATTGGTTAAAAAGAAAAAAAGGAGGGGGGAGGAAGAGAGATAGGGAGAGAGGGGCAAGCAAGCAAGCGTAAAACTTAGTTGAAAAAAAATCAATCTTCCTTGTTTCATTTTTTTTTTTTTTTTGTCCTATCCCATATTTTCCTTGCTTAGTTGCTACTGAAGAAGAAACCAGATTTTGCCTTCGATACCTTTGGTAATGAGTTAATTGATTATCTGAAAGTGATATTGGTAATTTACCATTCGTTAATGTGTAACTGGGTGTTTATATTTCGTTAATAAAGAAGTCAGGGAGGTAGTAAAGAGAGGTCTTTGAACGAATTGAGAAAGAAGGATAATGCATATTAAAAGGAGAGAAGCGAAGATTTCAAAGAGAGTGCTACAGTTGGGAGAAATTGGGGAGAAGAAAGCACTAATCCAAGTTCAGGTGGATCGTATGGAGCAGGCTGGCGAGGTGAAAAGTTTATGGGAAGACAGAAGATGGATATCAGTATATTTGAAGTTGGGTCGTTTGGGCAATGATAAAGAAGAATTGGAGGATTATGCGAAGTAATATATGGAATTTTTCATTTTACTTGTACAAGTCTGCTCTTACTTTGAAATTTCCAATGACACTCACTCTGGGAAACCTAGAAACTTAAACAAAACCATCAATATAGAATGTAGAAATTGAGGTAACTTCCGAATTTTAATACACCAATAGGTGCAAATATTATAAAACCTAATAAATCATCAATATTTTGCACTTACTTCACACAAACCGACATCCTGAAAAATTCGCTTCCCTTCGGCTCCCAGCCAGCTGTACCTTGAACCAACTTCGTTGTCCATTGTTCGCTTCAAAAGGTACACAACAATGGAGTCGAGATTATGGCCGCCAATCCTTTGAAGTTCGTTCACCTGTAAGTAACACAGTATGTCTTACGCGGAATGTTCTGAACTTTATATTCCCTAAAAGGAAATACAAAGACAATAAATAGAGAAGTAAAATATAAAAGTAAAGAATGATAGTACTATAAAATTTACTATCGGAAAGCTGCAGAGAATTGATATTAGTACTTCAGTAACTTGTAAAAGGCTTTGCCCGAAAGGAGAGAAACACATGACTATAATCACTCATTAATGATATGAGAAAAATGTTAATAATATGTCTGCTGCTATTCTTTTTACAAGATTTAATACAACTTGACAAGAAAACGATCGTCAGGTTCGATCCTAAAGCGGGGCAGAACACAGGAATTAGGTAACATGTATAAAAGTAAATTAAGGAGAGAAAATACATTCCAGTAAAACGGAATTTTCGCCGTAGAAATAAAACAGACAACATAAAATGAAATGAAAATTAAAAATAAAATAAAATTTGTTTTATTTTGGTATTGACTTGAAATTGCTTGTTTATCCTTCGCAGACAGATGGAAAAATCTCTGCAGTGTTACTAAACGGTCGATATTTAATCCAAATGTGTAATGCTTCCATTTCTATAGCTTTCAGTTTTGGCGCTAGCCATGGTTTTTGAGTGAAAATTGCGATGAGTTGATTTAATAATGCTCTGAAGCGCATTAAATGCTGCCCTGTACATTCTTCATTGTGGCGCCCATGTTCACACATTTCCCAAACTTGTGCCCTTCATCTGATGTCCGCAATTTCCGGATGGCTTGATTTCTGGTAACGTCGCACAAGTTTTTCTCCCAGAATTTGATATTATTACAAAAAAGCATGGAAGTATAAATTGGAACAAAACGTGCATGAAAACCAAAAGTGCAGAAAACGGTTTTCAGCGATTGTGTGACCATATCACTTACTAGCACGTCAATCATATTTTCCAATACGTTCGCATGCAAGATAGTCTCTTTAGTGCATAAAGTTATTAACATAAGATTAATTCCTGCAATAGTTGTTATTCCATTACAGATTGAATATCTCTTTTCAACATCCCGTGATGCAGAGGTGGTCGCGAGATTTAGGTAAAAATGCCTTTTTTTATTTGTAATAACAGCTTTCTGCTTGTGGGATCTAAACTGCCGTATGAATGGGCTAGCTGCGCGACCCAGTCGATCCACTTCCTAACCACACACCTTTGTTGATGCTTGATAGTGCATGAGAACTGCACCCAAAAGGGCCCGGGTTGGATCCCCGGCTCAGTCTCATACTACCTATTGCTGACCCCCTCATGTCGTAAATTCCGGAAATTTTTTATATAATTTCTCCAAACGTCATCTGCTGACACGAAAACCAGTCTTAGTTTCAGTGTTTATACATCTGTATCTATCTATAAATATAACGCAACTTTTGACCGAGCTAACTGCCGTAATTCTCAACGGATTGAAACAAAACTTGGCCAAATAAATTGTTGTATAAATATCTTGGATGAGTTCGTTAGTCAGAATGATCGTGTGAAAATTTTCGAAATAACGGCCTTTACAATTTTCAAGACATCGTAATTTCCGCAATTATTGACCGATGGGAACCAAATTTCGCCTCAGAATGTGTATTAACAATATCTTATTTGAGTATGAAAATCAGAATAATCCATCAACAGATTTCAAAATGGCATCCGTTCGAATTTTTCAGTAATTTGTAATTTTGGCAGTTATGAACCGATTGTTACCAAACTTGGAACAAATATAGGTATTAGCATAATTGAGTGCGAACATCAGCATGATCCAACAAAAAACTTTCAAAATGGCGGCCATTTCAAATTTTGAGACATTTATATGTCCCTTGTGGCCCTGTGCCAAAATGTGTATTTTAAGGGTCTTACCAGCTTTTTTCTGTAATCCTTAACCAGTAATTTGGATTCTACATCATCCATATGTTCAAGTGATGTTACTGGGAAGTCAGTCTGTGGACAAAACTGATGTTTCCTGTACATCGCTTTCAACTCTCCCCTTTTTTTTGTCTACTTTCCTCTCAATCCGGGCCAACGATTCACACATATCGTTTATGTTGTATTTGATACTAGCCAATGTTCGCAAGACCTGCTGCTGAAATCCAGTGTAGCCTAGCGGAAGTAAAAATACAGTAAATTCAATTATTTTGGTATTCAAAATTACGTTTTCTTACAATACAGTTCAAATCAATAATTCAACCCAGCCGGTAGTGCAGGATTATGCATCAAGTAACTCTTGATTCTGATAGAGAAATTCATCAAGTACACACACGTCAAATGGAAAACACTGTCGAATCTTGAAAGCTAGGATTTCACTAAGTAAAATGGAAGCGAATTTCTTGTCTCATTGTCGTGTATACAACTGTTCACCATGAACAAACGTATAGACGTGACGCCTCACGACATGGAAACAACTTGCGCGTGACATTATGAAGGTACTTGGTTAGAAATGCTAGTTGCGTCGCTTTGGAGTGAGTGGAGATTGGTTGCTGTGATGTATTGTTGATGGCGGATGCTGTGACGTATTTAGCAGAATGTGTTGCATGTCTAGACAGGATGTAAGGTGGGCATACACGACGTGTGCTAGTAGCTCAGACACTTGGCGTGTTTCACTTCAAATGCTTGCATTAGACGGGAACAATACGAAAAAGGTGTACTGCATTTTATCACGGCAATAATATCCCTATTTGTCGTTTTTGGGTTGCTGGACTACTATTTTTTTACCTGTATTTATTGCACACATATCTTCAATAGAGAAACAATCAGAAAAGATAATGTTGGTCTTCTTTTCTTTAAAACAAACAACATTTTTTTTATGTTAAGTGTAAAGATGGTCTTTACCATTTTAATGTGTTTTAATCTTATCCTGTCCTATCTTGATACGGCAAGAGAAAGTGTGTTCGAAAATTCCCAGCTTGGAAACTTATCGTACTCTTGGTCCTATTATTTCACGAGGTAAGCACACTGATATGTTGTGTAAATAGTTTGTGAGCAGGCAGAAAGAACATTTTAACTCATTCTGAAAACGAGGTATATATTCGAAATTCATTTTAGGACACAAACTTCTTTCCGTAGTTGGGTATGTCAAACGTGAATCTGATTTTTTCAAAGTGTGCTACAAACTGAAGTAAAACCGATGTTTTAACGTGAAAACTTTGGAAACCTGTGCATTCTGCTCATCACAAACCTCTTCCACATAATCAAACACATAAATAACACGAGTGTGATATTTTACTACAACTCATAGCTGTATTACCGGAACTTATCTTCATGGTCTTTCAAAATAGCACTCTCATCTGAACTAACAGGGCTCTGTTTCGATATTCTTGACGTTTCAGGCTCAGGACTATGATCCTCATTCGTCTTCGCCAGACTTCCTACGACATTTTTAGAAAAGAAATTAGGAGGCGGTGGCAAGCTCTTTTTTATTGTAGAAACATTTTTCTGGATCGCTTCACAAGGGGCAATATCTTCGTCGGAAGATGAGTACTGTTTCTTTGCATGTATGCGACGTTTCTTTTTCTGTAGCTCTAAATTATCTTCATTCACAGTTTCAACTTCTGTTTGCGCTTCTGCGAATTTTAATTTTTCCACATCTCACTGGTAAGAATCTGAAATGAATATGGAAACACATATTAGAGGATGCTACATATTGTTTTTAATTATGTACGTTAGTAAAATTATAAAGTACTAGGAAACAAATCATTCAGAGTTGCCTATTAGATAGTGTCTACTAATTTTGAAATTCCCTGAGTTTTTCGGGTTTTCCATGATATTTTTTTCTCCAAATTGTTTTTGAGTGCGTAGTACAGTGGAACATGTAAATATTGTGCAGTGGCATTTCTTTTAATCGTGGGGTCTCATAACGTCGAAAAGTGGCGGGAAAAAGCAAAGTTTGGAATCGTCTCATAACGTCGAAAGATTTCTCAAAGAGTCTCATAGCATCGAAAAAGAGATTTGTGACATAACGTCGAAACTCAAATAGTCTCATAACGTCGAAAATTTTCGACGTTATGAGACGGCATCATGAAATTTTCGACGTTGTGTTACAGATCTCTCTTTCGACGCTATGAAATTCGATGTTATGAGACGCAGCCATCTCATAGCGTCGAAAGAGAGATTTGTTACACAACGTCGAAACTCAAATAGTCCCATAACGTCGAAAAGTGGCGGGAAAAAAACAAAATTTGCAATCGTCTCATAACGTCGAAAGATTTCTCAAAGAGTCTCATAGCATCGAAAAAGAGATCTGTAACACAACGTCGAAAATTTCATGATGCCCTCTCATAACGTCGAAAATTTTCGACGTTATGAGACTATTTGAGTTTC
>JAGDQP010023448.1:0-29151 GCA_022664845.1 Lepisma saccharinum
GGGGGGGGGGGGGGGGGGGGGGGGGGGGGGGGGGGGCTGGGCCCTCCCAGTTTCTTGCAGTGAAGATAAACTAATATCCTCAATTGTCTTGAAATTGAGGATAATATATTAATATTATCTGCCTCAATAATTAATATTTATTTTGCAAGAAGTTTAATGTTATCGATTCTTGAACATGAAATGAAGTGTACCAAGATAAGCTTCTTCTATAAACATGGGGTGGGGTAAGGACTCACAGTGTATGTTAGAAACTGCATTTTGTCGAGTTTTAAACGATTTTTTAATTTCTTAGAACAAGTTTCAAGTAGTTATTTTATTGTTTTTTGGTTATGTAACACAGTATTTTTTTAAAAAACTTTTAGAAGTCTTCACTATCAACAACGTTGTAACAAAGGGAAGACCACATCATCTAAACATTTAATTTATTGCTTATAGGGAAGGCGGTGTTATTTCGAAATTATACCACCAGTAGCTTATACCGAAAACGACAGAACGCTAATCGTTGTCAGACTTACTTCTTACTATAAAAATAATATAGGAAATTCTAGTCCGACCTACAAATAAAAAGTAGAAATCTTTGTTGTTGATTTTTTTAAAAATCATCTTATTTAGGTCTAAATTGGTGTTGAATTATACAATATAGCCAGTGTGGTATTTATAGCTTTTTAAGCGGGCGTGTAGATGGAGGGACTCGTAATGCCGTTTTATGTAGTGTAAAATCCAATCAAGTCATTTTATCCAGTATAAATTTGGCAGTTAACTATAAGTTTTCCTCTGTAAATTCCATAAATTCCATGCACTGATGAAAAATATTAAAATGTTCACTTTTTTGCTTCAACTAATTATTATTTTCTTAAACTGAAAAAGGTTTTAAATGTATATATTTGCTTCATAGATGTACCTAAGGAGAATTAATATGAAATTTTAAAAAAGTGACTGAAAATGACTAATGTGTATCACACCCACCCACACAAACAAACATTTGTTGGGTCATTGTCTGAGAAGCGCTTGTACTGAAAAACGCATTGGAACGAATGGTGGGAAGGCAAAAGAGAAAAGAAAGAGAATGTAGATTATGGACAGCAGGACAGCATCAAAATAGAAACATTTTATATACAGATGCTTATCAGAATAATGGAAACACCTGAACGAAAGTGCAACTTACCAGATTAATATGGTGTCGGGCCACCCTTTCGCCTTCAGAACAGCCTTGATGCGACGTGGGATGGAGGCATAGAGGTCGTGAATGGTAGCAAGTGGAATATTACACCATTCCTCGTGCAGGGCATCGGCCAGTTCTGTGAGAGAGGATGGAGGTGGAAATCGTCGCCGGAGTCGTGTTTCCAAGATGGACCACAGATGTTCAATTATGTTGAGATCTGGGGATTGGGCGGGCCAGGGGAGGTGTTGAACTTCATCCCGATGTTCCTCAAACCACGCTGCAACAACTCCAGCTGTGTGAATGGGTGCATTATCATCCTGGAATATGGCGTCATTGTCCGGGAACAACATCCGGACCATAGGATGCAAGTGGTCTCCTAAAATTGCGACATAATCGTTGGCAGTGATGCGTCCGCGAAGTGTGACCACAGGACCCAATGAAAACCATGATATTGCGGCCCACAGCATCACCGTGCCGCCGCCATGTTTCACAGTTGGGCGGAGACACTGCAGATCATACGCTTCTTTGGGCGTTCCCCACACATAAACACGGCCCGTGGTTTGGAATAGGGTGAATGGTGACTCATCCGACCATACCACACGTTTCCAGTCGTCAACGGTCCAAGTTGCATGGTCGCGGCACCATTTGCGGCGTGCTAAAGCGTTCTGGTCCCTGATGAGAGGTTTGGCCCGTGCAACACGACCCCGTAAGTTCATGTCATGTAATTCGCGGCGGACTGTGATTGTCGAAACAGGTTGGGGGAGGTGCTGATTGAGTTCCTCCGTCACTTGCGCCGCAGTGGCACGACGGTTCCGCGTGACAATGCGCTTTAATACCCGGCGTGCCCTGTCACTGATGCTTTTCTTCCGCCCACTGTTCCGCTTCCCCGATGTGGTTTTCCCGTGTGTTGTGTAGGCCGTCATCACCTTCGACACTGTCCCTGGCGACACACCTAACACACTAACCACTGCCGTCACACTCACTCCACATAACCGCGCACCAACAATTTGCCCTCTTTGAAACTCTGAGAGGTCTCCCATTTTACACTACCTCCGTCTGCTGCAGCCACTGCACACTCCTGTTCCACGACGCCTGACGTAGTATGGAGACCAACCTAACACACCACCACCAGCAGTCCGGCGCTGCGGTCGCTACGACACCACTGCCAACCCATAAATCTGACGTGTTGCCAACTACAGGTGTTTCCATTATTCTGATAAGCATCTGTATATATATATCCCTCCGGGAGAGGCCTTATCCATAGTAGATTGAATATGGCTGTGTATTATATATATATATAAAATATATGCAACGTTGAGAGATGCCCCCCACCAGTTTTTTTTTTCCTCTAGAACCGCCACTATGTGGATTGTTTCACTACAGTACGTAGACTACTCTTGTACACAAAAGGATACATTTCTTTCGATAGTATCGGGTTGTTCAAATACTTTTCTGCCATGAATGTACGTAGTCGTCACTCTTTCGTCGCCTGTTAGCTTACAGGTGTATCGAGCGGTAGTTATTTCTATAGTTTTCTATCTAAGGTATACAAATTATCATAAAAGGGCAAGAGATTTAGAAATGTTCCATGTTTTACTTGTGATACAGTCTGTCTTTTCTCTTTGTTGGACTTGTCCAAATATTTTACCCGCTGTATAGTTTCCCTATCTATATGTTGTATTAGTAACTCAAAAATTACGGTATTAACGGTAAACAATAATTGCATCCAAACAGCAGTTTGAAGGATACTAGTGCAAGTCTACTCCTACTATTGTGTGAGTTCTTCTTGCCACTTATTTTCTTGTGTGTTTTTTTATTTCTTAAATTATGTTTGTATATGACAACATTACGATGAATGATCATTAAACGACAGAAAATTAACTTTTTTTTTACTAAATGGTCTTTGTCGATTTTATGCACTAAACTCCAGAAACAACACAAGCAATGAACGAATAAACTCCTTTAGCCAGGGGACGGGTATTATACGTGATTTAATTTATATAAGTACTGAAGCACACGAGTTTCAAGGAGGGATTTATCAATGAAATAGATTTGCCAAAGGGAGATAAACTTAGTAGAAGCGATAAACGAATCACCATGTACTGTAGAAAAGGGAGAACCTACTTCACCTTTTCATTTGGACCGCCCAATTATTAGGGCCTCCCCCCCTCCGGGATCGGCACCCTTGTACAGCAGTGTATGGGGATTACTCCGAATAATTACATATTTGCACATTTTTAATAGTTCTATTAGTCCATGGGTCATATTTGAATGCCCTGATAGTTTTGGTAGCACAAATTTATCAATACTGAACAATGGGTATACCCGCAGTTTGCTTGGTTTGTTCTTTGTGAATTGAAACTTGCTGTAGATTTGTTTTTCCTGTATTGTTTAATCGTCTTTAATAATAGTACCGTAGTTAATAAGGTTGAAATAATAGTAATGATACATGTATGTATAAAGTTAATATCCGAACATGAACGTAGATTGCAGATAAAGGTATCAAACAAATGTATTAACAATCCATAATATATCTTTGCAGACATGGGGAGTTATCACGTGGTAAGAGTTCAATGAGAAAATTAGTAGCTTCTTTGATTCGTGGTTAGTGCTTGAATAGAATGGTAAGAACACCGACAGAATTTGTGCACCAACACAATGGAATAAAGTTTAATGCGTATAATCGCATGGCTAGTTTTCATTTCTACTACACACCCAAACACATACTGACTCGCACAAAGCACACGAGCGCTAAACCTGGTAAGAACTACAGCTGTTTTGATTATGATGGTGATGATCTGTCCGACGGTTGGTCCTGACCCGAAGGTCCGTAAGTAAGGTGAACCGATGGTGGTTTGCCATTGCCTTCCAACGGATGAAGATGATATTCTAAGGACGGGACCTACAGTTTTACGTGGGTGTTGATTGTAGGAACGGTAAATAAGAAAGGATTGAGACAGCCTTAAGTGAAGGTCAATGTCTCGCCCTTCCCACCAATGTCTTCATCACGATTTGGAGGAGTGAAATTGGTCCTTGAGCCACAGTTCGCCAAATCCCGGTAATGGTAAACATCTGTAAAATGTGAACATCTTTCTCTTCGAATTCCTAGATTTACAGTAAACTTATATTTGGACTGTGAGTTGTAGCGCTCGTTGCCTTATGATCAAGGAGTCCTGGTTTCAGTGTTTATTGGAGCACAAGTGGTTTGGACCCCAAGTTAAAATGTAGATCTCCTCCATAGAACGTCTTGTTCATCCGATGCAAGGGAATGACAAATAACTCGATTCATCATGCTCAGCGAACTTCGGGTCCAGACTTGCCTTCGTACCGAACACCCATCACCATAATATATTTAGACTGCAGTACCAGTAAAGACTTACGAATCAAACACACGCCTACCTTTTTTGAAAAATGAAAAAAGTACTTAAAAATTAAAAGGTTTTTAGAATGGAGGGGGTAAAAATTTCGAGTAAATATAAGCGGAAAATCTCTCCCAACACGTCTGGTCAGCGTGGGAGCAGTAGACCAACTCCTTCCTCCAGAAGATACCCCTTTTCCCTTTACTATCTTGGTCTGAGCCTTATATGCATTTTTAATGCAGATAATGTCCTTAAATATCGCGGATGGAAACACTTGCTATTGCAAGCGGAGGAAAAGATACTTTTTTTTTTGCAAAAGAAAAATATTCTGCATTTCCTTCTCGAATGCATTGATAGGCATGCGAATTGATCTTTAAACAGGACACAAGTACCACTTGAACCTTTATAAACAAAAAGAGAAAAAATACGAAAATAGTGGCTCTACAAAGGAAACAATAAATTTAAGTTAATAGAAATAAACTATTCTTGGGCACAAGTTTCATTTTAATCATTCCAGACATTTAAAGCAATTTGATTAAAATGTACCACATGTTTCTTTAAGATACGCGTACATTTGTTTTACATTGCTAATGTTTCAAGATGGCATTACCGTAGTGAGAGTATATACTTCCATTGCCCGTAGTTTATGATGGACAACAACGCCATCTTCCTGATTTAAATTAAATATTCTGTTGAGTGTAACAAATAAACAAGAATGTTTGTACCTAATACAGAAGTTTAAATATTGTCTGTTTGTATGGCAAAAGAATCGTGTCAACAGTGACCTGCAGGGATTGTGCCAGGATTTTCATTTTGGGGGGCGTAAGGGGTTCACTTTACTTAATTGCCCGTAAAAGATGTCAAATTTACAGGAGAAAAGGTATTATCAAGGCGAGGGCAAGTGTGTGAACTGTAATTTAAGGTAATATGTGAGATGAGTGAGAAAAAGCAATAATCAAATGAAAATATTTGTGTTCGTCCGTAATGGAGACGTGGATTGAGGATGATGTAATGAACGGGGGAAGTAATTAAATGACATGTATAATTAACAGTGAAGTTTGAACTGTAACTTATTGCGTTAAGGGACAGAAAATGACATGTTCAACTTCGTGTGGAAAGCATATAATGAAAAAAAAACTTGATTTTCTAATCTCCTCTAACCAAACCCATGTTCCGAAATATATTAATAAACAATGAACAAACCTTATAATGAAATATGAGCCACCATATTTATATGATGAGTTTGTCGAGTGCGTATTTGCCGCCATCCGCAGCAGCCATGTTTTACGTTTTGGTCAAGTCGAGCGCGTATGTATGGAAGTAATAATTACACATGGGTTTACGTATCACTTTGTGGACTGCTAGCAGTCGATACGTGTATATGGAAGTGTCTGATTATTATTGAGAAGGTAATAAGTGGAACAGACGGTAGATATGACTCAGTAGGTGGCGGAAGACGCGGGCCATAAAGTAAAGTTTATCCGGTGTAAGTAGAGTTTTGTAGCGTTTCTATAGATTTTCAACAGTAAATTGATTTTTTTTGGTGGGGGTCAAGCTGGCAGACTCACTGAGCTATCGGTAAATAGTAGCACCAAACCCTAAAAACGCACCCAAAATTCGATTTAGGGACTTTTTATTTTTGAATTTGCTGTATTAATGGTTGAGTTCTTAAATTGCACCGAAGGAAATGCTCTATAGCTTATAAAAGAGTTCAATTCAATGTTCAGGTCGTAATAGGGCGCACCATATTTTTGAGAAGCCAACCTGGACACTCTAAGTGTAGAAAGCAGATTCCAGGTATACAATTTATATGTATTAATGATTATTACAATTGTTTTTATTAGAAATTATTTCGGAAAGTCTGAGCCGAAAATCCATAATTTATTGAAACATCCTTAAACCTCAGTCATTCCTCGACCCTGGACGCTTGGACACAACATTCCCCGACGTATTAGAGTCCTAGCTCGTAGAAAGCTTTATTTTTGTTCAACACGTATGGCGGTGATCGGGCAGAAAAAAGACGCTTGTGGCCTTCAACATGACGAAACGTCAGTCAGACTAACTAATAACATTAAAGCTTTTTAGTATTAAATTTCGCAGGTAAAATTCCTTTATAACGAACGTCATTATAACAATATTTCCGTCCTCGAAATCTCCGTCGAATTCTTCTTCTCCAATACAATGCACATTATCTCGAATTTTCGTTATAACAAAATAAAATCGCGAGTCCTGTAAAATTCGTTATAACGGGATTTTACCTCTTTAAGTAATGCATTGTTTCTTCTTTATTGCGGCTTTTTATTACTACTATTTTACAACTACAGATTTGGTCAAATGAATATCGATATCAGAGATCAGTCACCTCTTTCTTCAGTTCGAAGAATGATGTGGCAAATGAAACCTGTCCAGATTGAGGCCTCAGTGACTGTCAACTGTTTGCACGGCTGAAACATTACATTTTCACTTTTTTAAACCTTCCGTTATTGGTCTGGGTCATATAATAATGCTCTGGTATTTTATATTACAAAATACTTATATGTTGTTTACTTATATGTTGTTGCTTTTTTTCAGATCATACTTTTTTCATCTACATCTTCATCTATTTTCACAAATAAATGTCCCATATTCATTTCACAATTTTGATGTTAACTTCACATTCGCAATAACCAACATGAAAAACTAATAAAACATTGTTGTTTTTTTTTTTTAATTTTTACGAAACACTTTCACCGTTTTGGTCACGTTTTCGGCATTTGGCCTCACAGTCCGGCGTTCAGTACCGGAAATCATAAGTCCTCTCTTCCACAATTCGATAGAAACCAATTATAATGACACTACTACAACCATGGATCATTTACCTTAGAGGCTACTTTCTATGATCTAAGATGAGTGAGTTATGGGACATTGCATTGAATGAGGTAGTAGTGCAGTTAAGTTGGTTTGAAGACCCTGTTTCTCCTTTTTGGTCTGGGTTAATTATCTTTATGTAGTATACAGGACGTCCCAAAAGTAAGTGAACACTAAATGAAAGTAGGGCATTTGCAATGGAACCAGTTGGATCAAACTTGTCCTTTTGCTGCAATTTCTTGTGTATTTATTCTTCAACCGCTGATTCAGTGCATTGGCTGCAAGCATTGAGTGCATGAAGCGTGTACGTTATATGAAGTTAGGAGCAATATCTGCGACAGCAAGGACAAACAAATAGACCCAAAGAAAACAAAATAAAATAAAATGGCTTGTCATGTTAGAAGAAATTTCTAACGTAAAACAATCTTTCAAAATTAAAGGATTTATTTTGTTCAGGTTATTTTTTTGGTATGTTCCTTTGAATGGTGTAGATTTACTTTTGTGCACTCACTTGCTTGCATGTACAGAACAAATATAAGGCCTAGCTATATCAAAAATACAATATATATAATTTCTCATGCGCCATTTACAAGAAATGTCTATCTAAGAATGATTAAAATAATTTGAATGATAAGATTTTCTATTCTTACTTTTATAATATTTGAAAACAGCTTTTCCCACTCCCATAGGCTGCGTGTCTAAAAAGTGACTTTTGAAAAGTACAAGAAATTCAATTTGACGCGTTTTAGGCACGCAGCCTAAGGAAGGTGGGCAAAACTCTTTCATTCTTATTTCCTACACTGTGTTCCTAACTGTAAATCTAAATGCATTATAAATACGATTTTTCTCTCCTGTCCTATTCGGTCATGTCATATGCACTCTTGGGAGAGATGACCAACGGACTCTTACAGGAAGATAGCCTGAATATGACTTTAATGTACATACATTGCATTAAAAAAATTAGCGTCAAGTAAGGTTTTTAAAATTTACTTTCGATTAGGGAGGGCAGAGTTTCCTTCAATGACCCTATCCATGTAATTATTTGTAGATTATCCGTATTAAACATATTTTCCGTTTACATTTCCTGAAGGAGAGATATTATCATCATTATTGCTCTTGTGTTGCACCGAAAGCTTCTTCTATATCCATCCCGATCTTGCAGTTTCCGTATAGATCCCTTCATAATGTAACTAACAAAAACAGGATCGTTATAATTCGGCTTAGTTCGTCTGTCCGACTTTCTCTCCATGTCCAAAAATATATCTCAGGTACTACAAGATGTAGACAGGTGGTTGAGATGTCATTGGAAAGGACTTGGTTAGACTAGCTCAGAGCCGTCGGAATCGTCTTGACTGGTGCAGTGGATCAGAGTTGCCAACTGTTTTCTTTTAAATTGTTTTCATTGCGTTAGACAAATCTGCATCAAAATTGGCATTAACATTATTCAACACAATAGAAAAATACTATGGGTGTCATCGTACCCAATCACCCTAGTTGTCAGTGTTGCCAAACTATTTGCTTTAAAATTATTATTTTTTTAAATTACGTCCATTACGTTTGATGTATCCGCACCATATTATGCATAAACATTACTCGGCACAATAGAAAATATTGTTGGTGCCCTCTTCCCAAACATCTCAGTTGTCAGTGTTGCCAACCTATTTTTATAAATTGTGTGTCTGAAATGCTATCAAGAAACCCTGGGAGCCTTCGCTATTGTTAATAAAATAGTAACGCTCACCTGTTTGTCTTTCAAATTTGATGTTTACAAGAAGACCCAGATCGTCTCCAACCAAACCTAAGAATCTATTTTTTCCCTGGTTCCACCTTAACTCCTCTTTTGGTTTTGAAATGTATACCGTACTCTGTAATATTAGATAGGGCATCTTGCGTATTAGCTTTACTTCTGGTTTGTCTGTATAAACAGTACAAGTACAATAATTGGAGGCTGATTGGTTTCATATATATATATATATATATATATATATATATATATATATATATATATATATCTCCCAACCCGTCTGATCAGCGTGGGAGCAGTAGACCAACTCCTCCCTTCGGGGAGAGGCCTCATCCACTAGTGGATTGAATATTGCTGTGATTTATTATTATTATTATTATTATTATTATTATTATATATTTCTTACCAAAACTTGATATTAATGCCAGTACGTGAATAAATGATACAGATATTTCCGTAATTTGATGTATCCTAATGAATATTGCTTTTGTTTAAAAAAATAAAAATCTTAAAATATTTCCGGAACCAATATGATCAATCTTACTATTTCATTATACAAGTGATTTTCAGTCAGGGTGGCGCGGTACACTGTGGCGCCGCGATGATCAAACTATGAGTTCCGGAAAACAAACATGGTTGAGAATCACTGCATTAGGCTATCATTTATTGTTACAGTTTCTCTTTTTGAATTTATTTATGTCCTTTTTGACATTTATGACTCAGGTTGGGATAGGGTAGGGAAAAGGATGCATGAAGGAATCGACCAGTGTCTATGTTGAAGGTACCATCCCCGTATTTGCCTGGTGTAGCTGAGAAAACCCCTCTGAAGAAAACGTCAGTCAGGATAGCCGGCCACTGGTATCGAACCCAAGACCTCCGGAAAGAAAATACCAGTTATTTTAATTTTTCTTTGAAACTTTGAAAACAATCGACTAAACCGAAACATCTCTGATAACAGTTCAATCATTTCTAAGAAGGATCAACAACACTACAAATCGAATACTTATAAAAAATCTATCAATAATATGTTAAAGATCTCCATTCTTTAAAACAGAACATGCAGTTTATCGTAAAACACATGCAGTGGTCCACTTTTCTTGTCCACAACTGTATATCTTTTCTCTAACGCGGCATACCTTTGATGTGTGTTGATTAATGAAATTAATCAAAAGAACTTGAAAGCTATTTTCACTTTTTTTTGTTTTAACGAAAAAAGTAAAAGATAATTTTTACGCAGCTCGTTAAATAAATAAATTAAAAAATGTTTAATGCTGCTCTTGCGACAATTTACGTTAATTTTAGTGTTGACAGTGAATGTAGTTATTATGGTTTATATTCCCATATTTAGTAAATTATGTAGGTACATAAAACAAGCATATATTTGAAATGTGTAGTACGGTTTTGAACCTACTATAATGCACTCGTTAATGTGAGAATGTGGTGTTGTTTTTTAATACCGCCATTGCATTTGAATGTACACAGATATTACATGCATACATTCATACATATATATAAAGTATGAAAAGAGCACGTCGAAATCAAGAAAACAAAAAAACTGAGGAAGATATTTTTGTGCTAATTTTTATTTTTGTATTAACATGTGTGTCTCTTTGTTTGTGAAAGAGAAACAGAGATGGGTTGACACTGCGTCTTGGTTGAAGAGGACAGTAACCTATGTGCTCATAATTTCTTTTTCTCTGCTTAAAGAAAAACACAGTACAAACAAACCGGTTTTGACTGAATGAATGAACTTGACACTGTTACAATTTCATGTGTTTCTCTTCCCCTTCTCCTACTTTGTTGTGTGTGTGCTCTAATGTGTATGTGTTCCATGTGTGATAGAGTATGTATGTATAAAAAACGTGTTTGTGTGTATGTAAGTATATGTAACGTTATACGAAGATATATATATATATATGTGTGTGTGTGCGTTTAAGTATGCGTGTGTTGTACATATATTGTCTGATTCCATACGAAAATTTCGAACAAAATTCGCACCACAGAGCCCCCCGCTCTCTTCAACTTAATCGGCAGTTTTCTTCCATGTATCTGACCCACATGTCAATGCCTTCTGTTGAAAAAAAAAAGAAAAGAAAAGAAAACTTTTTAAAACAATCGCATTTTGCTTCTTCTTCGGTAACATTACTTATTATTAAATATATATTTTTTTTTTCTTTTAAAAGAAATAGCGGAACACTCTGTGAAGAGATAGAGAAAACATCTTTTAAAAGAAAAAATCAGAAAAAAAAGAAAAAATGAAAAAAACAAGTGTACACACCCATTGTTGAAAAAGAATCAAGACTTTATTTTCTGGGTCAGTATACCAGTAAACTACACGTTTTAATATCGTTATAAATCATACATATTGCTCTGATTAACATGTTTTTCCCTTTGTTTTAGCAAAACGGAGAATCATTAGAAAACATAAAATTACTTATAATGAGTCCCTGTTCTTTTCCCTTGCCTTTATTTTTAAAAGAAACTCTCACTGTAATGTTCCGTACAGGAACGTTCCCAGGAAATTTTTGCTATGGGAGTCGAAATCTCGGGAAAAAAACTAAATCAGAACTTTGCTACAGTCCTTTTATTTCTTGATTATCAACATACACGTACATACTTCTATTGTGTTCAACAAATATAATTTCCCATACGACAAACATACGTAACGGATCTCCTAAATGGTGTCCCTCAGTGTTTCTTATGTCTTTTTTTTTCCTTGTTGTTTTTTTAAAAAGAAAAACAATAAAATTTAATGAAAGAAATACTCAAACTCATCAAAAGTAAATAAAAGTATCCATTTTCTTAATGTTCTTTTTAACACCAGAAGTTACTATACGAAATGCTTGTTTCTTTTAAGCAGAAACATCTAATAAACACATCATAAGTATCAAGCGTACTTCCCCGCCATCTAATGATTAATGTTCCAAGTTTAAGTACCGCATTTTGTCATACATAATGATTATTGCGAATATATGGCGCTGTAGGCGTTAATTTCGTTAAGACAATTGATTTTCTGAGACAAGACACTTTTCTAAAACACATTCTGAACTGCCATTTTTATTATTTTTTATTCCTTTTCCTTGTTTAAAGTTTGTTTTGTTTTGTTTTAATGGGGAGATTTAGTATTTTTCTTCAGTACCATTTACAGATTTTACATCTTTCTCTCTTCATTTTTTTAATTGTTTAAAATATACTGTCGTTTTATTAACTTTTACTAGTTATTATTAATTTATAATTTTTATGAGTCCTTTATTACCTAATAACACATGTTAAAAAAGAAGTGTTGTATGTTATGACGTAAGGTGCTAATTTTATTAACCGTGTTCTTTTATATACTCTAATCTTGCAAATTAGCCGTTTTGTTTCTAAGTACTGGGTAAATTGTAGATTATATAACGAAACACTAGTTTAAGATAAAATCAAGGAAACATTATTACTGTTTGCTTGCTCCATCTGTGTTGCAGAGGACAAATGACAATTTAGGATCAAAAGCCTAATAATATGAAAAGTTGTGAAGCAAGAAATTTATTTTATTCTTTGTACTAAATTTCGTTTATTAATCACGACAAAACCCCAATGCTAGTTTAAATAATTAATTAATATTAATTGAGGATATCTGATCCAGTAGGTACCGTAAAATTGTATTACTTTAATCGTAAAATAATTCCATAGTCCCATCAATAGGAACGTTATAATGTAATAGCAATAAGCTGAAATTAAATAACTTTTTTTCTTGAACATGTCAATTTGCCGGCCGTGTGATCTGAGGCGTTAGTCCAACGACTCGAAGGTCCCGGGTTCGAGTCCCGGTAATGGCATGGGTGTGGATTGTAACTGGCTGTAAATGGGCGAATGGTGACGGGCCGAAGTAAAAAATTACTAGATTGGTCCATATAAAATAAAGTTTACCAAAATTCAAAATTTCGTGAATACGTATCAAATTCTTAAGTGCAGGAAAAAATGCTGACGTAAGTAATAAAGTCTGATGTGTGATCTGAAAATATCAGTATCTGTTTTAGCAGATAAAAATATATTAAATCAAGAGATATTGCAATTTTTTTTCTGATTTGGACGGTGACTTTGACTGGCTATTAGTAATAGCAAAATAAGTTTTACCTCGAATGTTGGCTAAATTATTGGATAATTTGGTAACTAATTTAGAAAAGAAATTACAAACAAGGCTTTTCTCTAACCAAGATTTGACCACTTTCAGAAGAAAAACTACTACCCAATACCTAGAGTGGAGCATGCAATACCGGTACAATACTAGAACCAGTAGAGAAAAACGATTAAGGTACAACAACCTTCAAAAAATCCCTGAAAGTGTTTAATTTGTTTCTCTGAGATTACCAAAAGAGGAGCAGAGATTACCAAACGAGATAGTATTGGGTAAGTAAAAGAACGAAGAATTTGAATTTAATTTTTAAGGCCTTTAGGCAACTTTGGCTCAGGCCGAAGAGCGAAGAAAACTCAGCACCTGGAAAATCTGTATCAGTCGTTGTGGCCCTGTTACTCTGGCCAGACATTCTGGCTCAGTCAAAGGTTACGACTGTTCATAAGCTTTTTTATTGGTACCGGTACCAGCAGTGTCAGGGCAAGCAGGCACTTATGCAGAATTTGGTTTTGGGAGAGGTCCAAGGGCTTCCAGGTCCAAGGTGTGTCTAGGAATGACATGTATATTAAATATGTATAATTACACCTGAAGTTATACTAGTTTTCTATAAAACTCTGAGTTTTGGAGCGAAGGTCAAGTGATGAATTCAATGATATCTTACCTATCAAACGCAGGTCATATGAAGACGCTGGTGAGGACAACTTGAAATACAAAACGGTTCTTGGATTGTAGGAAAATAGAGCACTAAGAAAACAGCGAATCACAACGTAGGACAGGTTTGAGACACTTTTAGTGAGAGAGATGGTCAAATGAGGATGACATTGATATTTATAAAACTGATATTATTAAGCTGTTTCTAAATTATGTCTTGAACGAATGGAAGCAGTTGCTTTTGGCAATGTTTGTTTCTTTTCACTAAAGGCAACTAAGCTAGTTAAACTTTTAACAGAATAATAACAGTATTTTATCTGTGTTATTAGAAGTACCAGTGAATACAGTAAGGTAAACGCACCAGTAATGAACAGTGAACCAGTAATGGACACTTGAAGAGAAAAGTTCTAAGATAAAAATTTCTTAAGGGTGGGAATCATTTCACTTACATGGGAAAATTTATTATAGTATGTTCTGATGCTACTGAATATTATTCGCTCGTCATTGGTTTCATCTGATTGTGCTGACATGATTTTGAAATTTGTTCCATGGTCTCACAGCTATAATTTAGATCTGTCCATTACCTGTACGGCAAAAACAGTTTTTGTCTAGTTCTGGACACTCACTATTCATTACTGTATTTAAATTAAAATCCTTGATTGATTGAGTTGTTATCAACGTCCTAAGCGAGTTTGTGAGCTTCTACAGACGAGACTTACAGGTTTTGGTCAAGTGGGCTCCGAACCACTCCGTTCAATAGTCCTCAGCGGAAATTGAACTCATGACCACGCACGCAGAAAGAGAACGCGCTACACTCTCTGCCACTCCGACGGCGAAATCATAATTCTGTAAACTGTTTAATTTCAACTTGGAATAATTATTTACTCTTCATGACCATAAATTTGTCAGGAAACTATTTGGTCCCATTTTTTTTTTTTAATACAATAATGGACGCTGTGATGGCCATTAATGAGATGATTTGGTTTAGTATTGAACACTATTCACTACAACTTAGAATTTGCATTTTTATCGCCACAAGGAACCATCCTATGGCTCAGGCCGGGATAGGGTAGGAGAAAGGAAGCAGGAAGGAATCGGACAGGTAAGACTGAGGAAAAAATCTGTTAAAACCTTAGTAAGGATGGTCGCTGTTTTCGAACCCAGGACCTTCGGAATGATCACTCAGTGGAATTCTACAAAACAATCAGATAATCGAAAAACAGCATTAAACATATAATCTTGTTCAGTACTCATATTCGAAACATCAGCAATATTTCTTTTTAATTATTTCAAGTTCAACAGTATGTCCATTACTTTAACATCCAACTTTATCCGTGTCCATCACTGGTACAAAAACAATATTAGACAAAAAACGTGAGTTATTCTTTAATACCAACTCAAGCAAACTGTGGAATTTTATCAAAAATAAAAAAGGCACCTACCGCCAAATGTACAACATTTGAAGGTCAGGAGCTGTCTAGGAATTATGAGATAGGGAATGCATTCGCTCAGTATTTTCAATCGGTATTTCTATCCTCCTCTCACACATATAATGGTGATGCTGTTAGAAATAGAAATGATGAAATAGGGACACTGTGCATTGACCAAATTCAACTAAAGGAAGTTGGAAATGCTATCAAAAATTTAAAATCGAAAATGACAGTTGGTTCTGATAGCATACCTTCATATGTAGTTAAGAGATGTATTGATATATTTAAATATCCCCTATTGATAGCATTTAACTTATCCCTAAAAACATGTACTTTCCCCGACAAATGGAAATCTGCCCTGGTACGTAATATCCCAAAATCTAATGATAGTAGAGACATTAATGACATCAGGCCAATTGCAATATTACCAGCTTTTGCAAAAGTATTTGAACAGATCTTATACAAGAAAATTAGTAATCATATTCAACCAGTTATTTCAACTAAGCAGCATGGCTTTGTTTCTCAGAAATCCACGGTAACAAACTTAGCACTTGTTACGGACTACATAGCAAATTCGATGGACGAAGGCAAGCAAGTTGATGTGATTTATATTGACTTTGAGAAAGCATTTGACAGGGTTAATCACAATAGAGTACTGGAAAAATTAAATCACTATCACTTCTCACCCACTGTGATTAGGCTCCTCTATTCGTACTTAACAAATCGCAAGCAATCAGTTGTCTATAAAGAATACAAATCATATGAATATTCTGCACTCTCAGGAGTTCCTCAAGGTTCTAACCTAGGACCTTTGTTATTCCTCTTATTTGTTAATGACCTTCCTGATTGTGTGCCTGATAATGAAAAATTGTTATTTGCAGATGACTTTAAAATATATAGAAAAGTCAGCTCTATCGGAGACTGCATAAGACTTCAGCAAAGCTTAGATAATATTGCAAACTTTTGTACTATTAATCAACTTGGAGTCAACATAAATAAATGTAAAGTATTATCATTTAATAGAAATAAAACCACTCATCAATTTGATTATTCCATTAATAAAATTGTACTAAACAGACCTATTGTAGTTAAGGATCTTGGTGTCAGTTTTGACTCGAAATTGACTTTTAACATACATGTTACAAATATAACAAATGAAGCCTTGAAGTTACTAGGATTCGTAATTAGGACGGGAAGAGAATTCAACAACATATCAACATTGGAAAAAAAAATTACTATGCTTATGTTCGCTCCAAGGTAGAATATGCTTCTTCTATTTGGAATCCATATCAATTGAAACATTGCCAACAATTAGAGAAAATCCAATCAAAATTTCTTAAATTCCTGACTTTTAAAGAAACTAGAATCTATCCTGCTTATGATAGTTACAATGCAGTCATTAAGAATTTTAATATTCAGAGCTTAGAACAAAGGCGCAACATTGCTGATCTGTTATTTCTTCAAAAAATTGTTCAAAATAAGTTAGATTGTATGGATTTAGTTTCGACATTACAGTTTCGTGTTCCATCCTCTAAAATTCGCGTTAATAATACTGGTTTCTTCCACTGTAAAAAGGCAAGAACCAATATCTTGATGAGGTCACCAATCTGGAGAATTTGTACTAGATATAACCAACTCTATACAGTTCACAATGATCTGGACGTATGCTATATGTCGCCTAAAGAATTTAGAGATGCAATTGTCAATAAAGTCTGTACAACTACTTTGTAAAGCTCAACACTATAATTAGGCCATTGCCTGTTCTGTTGTCACTAAATAAATAAATAGTATATGTTAATGAAAGTTATGGGTGGAAATCACTACCAGAAAGCATGGAAAATGTGTAGCATTCTCATTTTATCAATACATTTTAATTGTATTCGAGATAAAAATTATAATGGTGAAACGTGTCCTTAAAGTGTCCATTACTGGTGTGTTTACCTTATACATCAGAAGAAAAATCTTATCATCAAGACAATAGTTTCTTTAATACTATGTCATTTGTGTTAGAAGGAAGAAATTGTTTATAATTTCTTGTGTTAAAAGCATTAGAGATTTAAAAAAAATATTTCCAGTTTATATTTTATTACTTAACCTATGTTTGGTCAAAGTCGCTTCTATTGATATGTTACTTGTATATATATATTTGTAAGATCAAAGTCACTACTTGACCAATAATGACCAAGGACTTTGACCAATAATATATATTTTTACTGCTACTACTGCTAATATTTGAAATTTAAAATTCCAGATACCGTCTTAAAGTACAAATCCAGATTCATGAAAAACAACGAAATCATGGCTGTACCTATTATAGTTTAAGTACCACTCATTTGAAGCTGAAAACTCGTCAAAGTCACCCAATTTTACGGTGGATTAAAGGGATCCACCTTCCGTACAGCACATATCCGTACAGGCGAAAATCTGATATATATATATTTTCATTTCCGGACTTACAATGACAAAAGATGACAGGTACCTTTTTCCAGATAACATCAGCACATTTCCGTACATGTCTGGATGGGTGCTTTATCAGGTTATGCTATCTTTCGTTAAAACAGAAAGACAAGCGAGTAAAACTATGCAACAAAAATGTTACACTGGACTATATACACTGTATGTAAGATGCACACGAAAAGTTTTCATAATTTTTGTATTTTGGAAAATCTTGCAAAAAGTTTTCAAACTGCTGAACTTTTAGTAGGAATTGTCAGTTTAAGTAGGTGAATTAAATTTTATTTATGGCCTTTTGGTATCTTTGACTCAAGCCGAGATGGGGTGGATAGAGGATAAAGAAGCTATCAGCCAGAACTTTCCTACCATCCTGGCATTCGTCTGGTGGAACTGAGGGTAACACTGGAAAACCTCGTTAAAAAAAACACACACACATTTCTTTGTCGTTTTCATGTTGCATCTTGGAGGGATTGCATCAACCTTGAAATGAATAGCTTTTCGCGTTGTTGGAACCCCGGACAGTGAAACCTTTATTAATCATGGATGGATATAACTATAGAATACAGCGATGAAATGACGATGTAACTATTGTGAATTATACATTAGACCCATACTGCATGCACTGAGATTCTCTTTCCTTAACAAAAAAAGTTTGTAAGAGTAAGATAAGAGTTGATGATTCTCTACTCATTCAATCGTCTTAAATCCTCCTTAAACAATTGTCAACTTGGATTCTTCTTCAACATTTTAGATGCAATATTTATGACAGAAGGAACATTTTATTGGGATAGCTCCTTCTTTTCACATTCACTGGGAGCACTACTAATTAATTTTAAGTGACATTTAAAAGAAAGTAATGTTGATATACGTGTTAATTATGCAAGTTGTATTAACTACTGGCTACTCAAACAACAAAATGCTATGGAGGTTACCCCACTCGCTTTCCGTGCTCATCATCATGGGTTCAATTCCCGCTGAGGTACATTGAAGGCAGTGTTAGGAAACTACTTTACCAAAAACTGTAGGACTCGTTCTTAAAAGCTTAACAGTTCATTTAGGGTGATAATAAAATATCAATCAATACAGGTTATGGAATCACTCATTGTATCAAACCAAATAGTCTGGAGATGACGCAGTGGAACGTAGGACTGACAAAAGACACTATCAATAAATTCACTACGAAAACAGTTTTAGACCCACTTGAAAGAGATCATAACGCAATAAATGATCCATCTAACTAACTAACTCTATGGCTTATGGAACTCGCAAGTTTATCGCCGCAGTAACAAAACGTTCGCCATTGGATTCTATCCTGGGCAATATCAAGCCAGTTCTCATCACGAACACCTACTTCTCGAAGATCTCTTCTAATATTGTCCTCCCACCGACGTTTCGGTCTTCCCAATGGTCTCCTTCCATCCGACTTTCTAACTAGGATAGAATATAATCTTCGTTTTTCCCCCATCCGAGCTACATGGCCTGCCATGGCCTTTCTTAGTCGTCGCGATTTCATTATTTTTACAACATCTGGTGAATCGTACAGTCCGTGGAGTTCTTCATTGTGCAGCCCATCATACGCAGATATTAGATGTTCAACTGACAAATAGGAAGATTTAAAAATCAAAAGTTTGATTGTGTTGTCATTTCTAACATGGATTCAACAGCAAAACTTAGCAGGTGAATTCCTGACCTGAAAATTAAATTTTATCTTCATAATTTGACTAATTCTGCTTCATTTTTGAGTTGCAGAGGTTATATTTTTTTTATTATTATATTTTTTTATAATATCTTTCCATATATAAATGAAAGTAACGATGTTTGTGCGGGCATCACACCAAAATGGTTTAATATATTGCAATACATACCTTCGAAAACGGCAAAAATCTCAACAAAAAGAGCATGGATATGAACGCCATGATGGGTGCTTGTCAGAAGGTTCAGGGTTTCTCATAGGAGAGACCTCAATAACTCATTTTCCATTATATAGAAAATGCATTGAAAATTGTCATTTATTTCAATGCGTGTGCTACTTATTAATAGTTATTATGTAAGATAATTATATTTCTTCCTTACATTTTTATCACATTTAACGTTAGAATACAAAGAAATTGAATTCCGTATTCCTTATAAAAACTATTTAAAATACACTATCTCACATCAAATTTACTAATTATCACATTCATCTCATTTACACTAAAAAGTTTAAAATTTTTCTAAATTTGAAAATAGGCGAAATGTTAAAAAAAAAAGAAACTTTTAACAAGTACCTTATAACATTTTTTTCTTCTACCTCGAAGCTAGTATGGAATTATTGAAATATCGTCAAAATTCGAAATCGAGGTAAGACTGAATTTGGATTTGCTACCTCTGAAATGCAAAGTTGTCTGTCGTGTGTGTGTGTATCGTTGTGACGCGAGGCGATGTACTTCATTGTGACGAGTGTTATACATATACATTTATGTAGTCACATATTTACATTTTCTGTACTTATGTAAAAATCAATACTTCTTTATTAATAATTCCACACGCTCTCTCTAGCAACTATTTCTTGTGTATACCTGCCTGACTTACAGTTTTCATTGTTTGATTTCCCTCTACACGTTTAGAGATAGCACATTCTGATAAGGCGCCCATCTAGAAATATACGGAAATGTGCTGATGTTATCTGGATGCATGTTCCTGTCATCTTATATCATTGTAAGCTGTACGGAAATGAAACAGATTTTATCCGATTTTAGCCTGTACGGATATGTGCTGTACGGATCTGTGCGATATTATCGTATTTATGAAGTGTGTGGATGTTGCTGGAATAATAGTCACGAGCAAGTATCTTGCCATTGTGCTGTGCAAGCTGTATATTATTGCTGTTTAGTAAGTTCCGCTAATATAGTGACGAATTAGTAGAGGGCTTCAACCAAAATATGTGAACAATGAAAATGTCATTTCATGGTTATTGAATCCTGCAATGATCGCACTGTTTTTCTTTACACGGAAAAGTGTAGATGTCTATGCAAAGTCCGTTCCGAATTTTCCTTTTATCCTTTTTTACTTTTTCTCTTCACGCTTCGTGACCCAACTTTAAAAAAAAAACATGCCTGCGAACAAATCATTTACCTTCTATGAGTGTCAGATAAAAACACTAGCGGCATTTTGAGATAATTGACAATTCTCATGAATGACAACAACCAGGAAAATGTATAATATTATATAGGTTAATCTGTTCCTGAACAAAGTGAAAATATCTTGGAAGTTTTTCGAAAATGTTGGTTAAAAAGTTAGTGTAAAGCAGTGTAATTTTGTAATAGACGAATTCACCCTATCATTAGTTTTTTTTTATATTTAGAGAAGCTGATCAGGCAACTATGACCTCACGTCTTGGATATCTCCCGGTGATCACTCTTTTGACGAAAACCGTGGGTAAATAACAGCAAGAGCCGTAGTTGAGGTAACATCTCTGGCGAAACCCAGGAAAACCTAAAAAAAAATCTCAGTCGGTATGGCGAGCAGTGAGGTTTCAACACAAGAACTTCCACACTGCCAATCCGAAGTCCGTGACATTACCGACTGCACTATGGGAGCTGGGTAGAATTATCTAATGCGTTCCTTTTTTCAATCAACTAAATTCCTTCTATCATGAATAACTGCGACTCACCCATGATAACACTCCACTTACCAACAGGTTCACAAATAGCTATTCAGTCCCAAGGTAACATAAGAAAACAATGTTGATTCAGCTACCTTACCTGGTGTGTCAGCGTAGTAAGATAGTGATTAGGTTGTTTCATTCTCAAAGGAGACACGTCTGTGCCCTGAGGGGTCTTTGGGTAAATTGAACCGATGGTGCCTCGTCTTTGCTCTCCATCAGATGCAGATATCCTGACGATCGGGACTACACTCTAAAGTGGATCTTGAACACTACGTTTGCGTTTCCGCCGGGAAAAGAACCAGGAAACTATATATTAACCATGCAGTAGAGCACATTCCAGAAATATTCTATTTTAGCTCCTATTATTCCAGGAGTATTTCTGGAACGTTAGAAATATGCCTAAAACTTGATATTTGGCATGATGTAGAAATATACGTGCATCATTCCTAATACAGCGTGGCCCGAAAGTCAGTATTCCTTTTAGTGCAGGGTCTACGTAAAAGAAAACTGCACCTTATGATGAAAGCATGCGACTTTGCACAGGAGGTCGTGATACTATTAGAAGTGATTTGAGTCGCAGCATCCTTATTTTCAGCCCTTAGGATTCAAGATGGCGGCCAATTTATAACTGGCGTTCAGTAAAAAAAAGTTCTTGCACGTTTTGCATTTTACATTGTGACATGCACATACAACACAATTCTCAGCCATTTCTTTGCTAGTTTTCACTACCGTACATTTTACGGAGTTACATTTACTGAGTTATAACCTCATGGAGGTCTTTTATAGGGGAACGTGGGGTTAAACGGGGTACGGAAAAGTAGGGTAAAACGGTATTGCAAATTCACATGTGTTTTTTTTTAATTATTTCTAAATAATTTACATTGTTAAACAACGAGATATGGAACTGCAAGTAGTTTAATTTTTCTTGTATCTTGTCTTTCGATTATCAATAATTATTACACATGATTTCAATTTTGTCGTTTAATAGTAAATCAATTATTATTACAACAGGGTAGTATTTTAGTAATGGTACAGCATACTGGACAATATGGGCCAGGGGTATAATAACGTTAACTGCAATCCTATTCCCCATTATGTCCCATGTGTGGGGCATGAAGGAGAAAAATGTCATTTTTCCAATAAGTTATAGAAAAACGGTCCCAAAATATTTTTCGCTAGGATCTGCTGGTGGAATATTGTAACTGAATGTTCAATTTGTCTACCGCAAAAAGAATTGCTGCAATTGATCTATTGGTTAACAATCTATACTAGCAAATATCTTACGTTTCCCGTTTTGCCCCACGTTCTCCTACAATTAAATCAACGGATTTTAAAGTTAAAATTATGTACGTATTTAGTGCCTTAAAATCTAAATACAGAGTGTTTCAATTTAAACGAAAATGTTACTCAATAAAAATTCTTATTTAATAAAAGAAAATTTAAAATTGTAATACAAATTTGTAGAAGGAAATTAACATTTTATTTAATGAAAGAATAAGATAAAAGTAGTTCTCTAAAACAGCTGAATTAAATATTCTAATATTAGAGGTTATATACATAATCATTTGCGTAACTTGCATTTCGAACACGTTAAACATTTATTTTGTTGGGTTAAGTGACTCAAATGTTTTGTGCACTCAACAAAAACGACACTTGTTAACCTTTACATAATCTACACTGAAGTGTGCACTGGGCACTGACCCCACAGCATGAACATCGTCGTTTATTGCATCCTGTTTTGCACCCGCATACTTTCAGTAATACTAGCTCTTTCCAAATCTCAGGAAGCGTGGACCACACTGGTTCCCATTTACAATCTTTATAATTCCATCCCCATGATGATGGACACTCCGGATTGGCTTCAGAGTTGCAGGCATTACCCCATTTTTGACCTGCCTGATACGCTGCTCTCAAAATATGTTGATGTAAATCTGTACTAGAAGGTGGTAGGGCCACAAGTAGTTTGTACTTGTTAGCAAATAGATCTTTTCTTGTTTAATTAACACAATTACTAGCAGTAATTGGTCATAGAGTAGGGTTGTAAATCATTCTAGACTTGTAAAGACGTCCACAGACAGTCAATGAACTGGCCTTGAAAGGGTTTTTAATGCATCTGTAGCAGCTTGGTACGTTGTCAACATATTCTAAACTATTTTCTTTCCTCTCAAAGAAAAATATGAAACCGTGCCACTGCCACTAAATGCGTGGAACCCACGTAATGCTTCTGCTTTATTGTCTCCAAGTGCCTTTGTAATACTATGCACAGCTACATATCGTCTTCTAGCTCCTACTCTACTCAGAAGCAAAAGTTCAACTAATCCCATTGCTTCCATCATAGAGAAGTATGAAATACAAAGCACTAAGCCATCAGTATCGGAAGCTCGAACTATCAGTTGCTTTGAGTTATGCTGAACCATATCTTTGGCATGCAATATGATGCGGCCATCTGCTTCATCCATGTGGCTATTGATCTTTCCTGCAAGTGATGTTGATACATTTTCTAAAGACACTGTAGTGTCACCAACATTTGTTACAATATGTACATTGGTCACCTCATTTATGAGGCTCCTAGCAAGAAATTGGAACAGCATATTTTTGTTAGAATCATTTCGCAGAAAGGCCAGTCTCCCGAGAATTTCCGTTCGGGAAGAACTTGACAACGTATGCCTTTACCTCGATTCTGACGTTCAATAACTTTCAAACTGTTTGGAATGTATATATCTCATACCACATCAATTCTTGAGACATTTCTTGAAGTACATTGATTGATTAAGTAAGCTTCAATGCCTTTGTAATAGTCTCTGAACGTTTTGGCTCCTGGTTGACACTCAAGGAAGGCGGACACTTGATTTTCGTGCCTCAAAACTCTCAGAGATTTATATCACTTTCTCGAATGACAATGAAAACTCTTTGGAAAAGACACATGTAGTAGTTAATGTTTTTATCGCTGTGCTGTTTGACGGTCTTGCACGTTTTTGAGAAGATATGCTTATGTTCATTTTATGTATGGGGTCATATATATAGATTTTTTCCCCTCAATAAATCGTTCACGCACAAAACATTCGTACATTTATTTTCCACCCTTCTCAGCACAAACCAGAGCTATCACATCTTCATCTTCAGCTATGAATCGGTTACCCATAGATACTAAGTTAGAGCTGCGTTCTAAAAATTGATTTCCTAGATGCACAAAGCTCTCCATAAGGGCATGATATTCATTGTGTTAATGTAACGAGAAAAGACCTATTTGCCAACAACAACAAACTACTTGTGGTCCTACCACCTTCTAGTGCAGATTTACATCATCATATTTTGAGAGCAGCGTATCAGGCAGGTCAAAAATGGGGTAATGCCTGCAACTCTGAAGCCAATCCGGAGTGTCCAACTTCATGGGGAAGGAATTATAAAGATAGTAAATGGGAACCAGTGTGGTCCACGCTTCCTGAGATTTGGAAAGAGCTAGTACTCCTGAAAGTATGTGGGTGCAAAACAGGATGCAATACACGACGATGTTCATGCTGTGGGGTCAGTGCCCCGTGCACACTTCAGTGTAGATTATGTAAGGGTGTGTGTTCCAACCAAAGCTCTACCTACTACAATGAAAATGATAAGCTACAGGTAAATTATCAAGTGTCGTTTTTGTTGAGTGCACAAATCATTTGAGTCACTTAACCCAACAAAATAAATGTTTAACGTGTCGGAATGCAAGTTATGCAAATGATTATGTATATAACCTCTAATATTAGAATATTCAATTCACCTGTTTTGGAGAACTACTTTTATCTTATTCTTTCATTAAATAAAATGTTAATTTCCTTCTACAAATTTGTATTACAATTTTAAATTTTCTTTTATTAAATAAGAATTTTTATTGAGTAAGATTTTCGTTTAAATTTCAGGGCACTAAATACGTACATAATTTTAACTTTAAAATCCGTTGATTTAATTGTAGGGGAACGTGGGGCAAAACGGGAAACGTAAGATATTTGCTAGTATAGATTGTTAACCAATAGATCAATTGCAGCAGTTCTTTCTGCGGTAGACACGTTGAACATTCAGTTACAATATTCCACCAGCAGATCCTAGAGGAAAAATATTTTCTATAAATGGAACCGTTTTACTATAAAATATTCCAAAAATGACATTTTTCTCCTTCATGCCCCACACATGGGACATAATGGGGAATAGGATTGCAGTTAACGTTATTATACCCCTGGCCCATATTGTCCAGTATGTTGTACCATTACTAAGATACTACCCTGTTGTAATAATAATTGATTTACTATTAAACGACAAAATTGAAATCATGTGTAATAATTATTGATAATCGAAAGACAAAATACAAGAAAAATTAAACTACTTGCAGTTCCATATCTCGTTGTTTAACAATGTAAATTATTTTGAAATAATTTAAAAAAAACACCTGTGAATTTGCAATACCGTTTTACCCTACTTTTCCGTACCCCGTTTAACCCCACGTTCCCCTATAAAAGACCTCCATGAGGTTATAACTCAGTAAATGTAACTCCGTAAAATGTACGGTAGTGAAAACTAGCAAAGAAATGGCTGAGAATTGTGTTGTAAGTGCATGTCACAATGTAAAATGCAAAACGTGCAAGAACTTTTTTTTACTGAACGCCAGTTATAAATTGGCCGCCATCTTGAATCCTAAGGGCTGAAAATAAGGATGCTGCGACTCAAATCACTTCTAATAGTATCACGACCCCCTGTGCAAAGTCGCATGCTTTCATCAGAAAGTGCAGCTTTCTTCAATTATATAGCTCGTAGAATCTCCACTATTTACAAATTAATTTACTATGTAAGGAAAGCTGAGTTTTGCGCCACCCTGTATAATCCCAGAGAATAGAAATATCAAATATATATTTGATTTGATTTATTTAGTTTATTGGCCCAAGTCATCGAACATGACTAAGTCCCATTCACGAGTGACATCAATAAAAGGGGAAGGAGAGGGGTGTCTCCCAAGTCTCCCAAGTACCAACATAAATCTGGTGTGATTGACGAAAAGAAGACTGAGGATCTTCGAAATGTGGATTTAAAGAAAAATGTGAAAAGCAAAATAGAGAAGTACTGAAGGTGTAGATGAGGGATGAGTAATGCTCAACATAATAAGAAGAATAGAAAAGAAATTGGTTAGGACATTATACACTCAGATATAGAAGGTTGCAAGTTATAATCTAGTTGAAGGCAAAGTGGAAGAGGAAGCAGATGGGTGTTACAAGAACAATATTCAGGAAGAAAAAGCTTTCACTAAGAAAACAGGAAGGAAAGTAGAAAAATGATACACATAGAGAGGGCTACTTACGTTTGAAGGACTTGCTGTCTGCGAGAAGTGAAATTAGACTCCATTTGCACGAATAGTTAGCACGAACGCTTTTAGTACGCCTAGTCGCAGGTTCTATTCTATTGGGAGTCCAATAAATGCAGTTATTCAGAACCTATATTAACAAAAAGTATAGGTCCACGTTTTCCGAAGCGCACAAACTCATTATTGACGTTAACAGTATTACTCGACCGTGGGTTAGTTTTGTAGAGCATTGGATCCGTATTCTGGAATCCTAGGTTCGAATCCTCTGGTGGACTTCCTTCCCACAACTGTCATATTTTGTACATAGACACATTAAGGTCAAAGGTTTCTTTGTACAAAATATGACAATTCTGTGTCACAAATATTTCGGGTTATATATAAAAGATTACCTGTAACTTTTTATTCGAAAATGCCACTTGAATCCCTTGGTTTTTGAACTCTTTTTATTCACATTGATGAATACCGTAAAATGCTGTCACTATTCAACAAGCTTTATTTTAAGTCAAACCGGATTGTATAACATTTTAGGATAATGGGCTAGTCAAATCCAAAACTCTCTCACTGCCAGATTGTTACTATTAAAAGGTTACAGTCACTTATAAAAATAAATGGAGGTTGGAGTTGTTATCAATAATAGTCCTTTCCTTCATGAAAAGTGATTCACTCTAGGTCTAATAGTTAGACAACCAACATGACAGTACAAATATGCGCCAAAACATGGCATGCCAAGATATTCCTCCATTTGGAGGAAGAAAGAATTGATTCGTTCAGAATCATTTAGAGAACCACGAGATAGATATGCAGAAATTCCATGCACGTTAAGTTCTAAGAGATAGGAATTAATGCAAAGAAAAGGAAAATATTAAGAAGAGGGGATACAGTTTCGAGTTTCGTTTTTGCCATCAGCCGACATCCAGATGGCTCTATTACAAAGTCGAAATCTTGCTTGCGTAAGGTTTTCATGGCTTGGTTCCTTGTCATCTTCCAAGAAGGGTCCACAAGAATCATTTCAGCGTTGTCAGGTCTACAGAGTTTTCAATGGAATACGGAAAATCAGATTTTTTGTATGATCTACAGATTTTTCAATATTGTATCCACAACTGAATTTAAGCTTGAAAATCATCGGTTCCACTAAGAAAACATTTAACTTTATCAGGATCAGGAACCACCAGTTCTTTTTTTTTTTCTAATTCAATAATTCTGTCTGTATACCCGTCGCCTGGAGAGAGAGAGGTTGCGGTGCATTTTCCTTTTCTTCCACCCCTCCTTTCGTCCACTCTTGTCTACTTTTCCAGTGTGGTTGTAAAGTGACCGCTTCCTACCTTTGGGGAGTTGTGACAAAGTCATTGGAAACTGAAAATCTGGGAAGAGCACAGAATGACTAACAGGAGAGGAACAAAAAGATGTAAGCTCACATAAGGTCATGCACACTATAAATAGCCGTCAAACATCAATTGTGAATCTTTTTTCTGAAACGATGAAACAGCCTCAAAGTTCTTTTTTTTTCTTTATTTTAGACCCTTCTCTGAAGCAAAACAACTATTTTCTTGTTTCTATCTCTCCTAAAACTTTCTGAGTTTCAGAAATTATCCATTTCCTGGTCAATGGTTAGAGTAGTTAAAAAAAGTTTGCAGAAATTTCTCCAGATATTTTTGTATTTCTAAAGATAATTTCAATTCCGAATCTGGCAACGCTGATTTGTGGTTTGAAAGAACATAAGGGATCTTGCAAGACGTACAGACAGCTTAGGGGCACTTCTCCCATCTCTTTCCTTCCCCATCAACCAAACGACTGACCACCGAATTTCGGTCGTTTAGTTTTTTCCGGCTTCCTTGAAGTGGGTTAAAAAAAATACAAATGCATTGACGTTCGCTCTTTACTTTATTGCACGTTTCCATAATGAATTTCCTTTTTATTTTTGGTATTTTACTACATTCAGTTATGGAGAGGTTGATAAAAAACGGAACTCAAAGTACAGTTCCTTATCATTGACGAGAACCTTCGAATTCATTTCAGTATTCAATTGAAAAAGTTACACATTACGTTCAAATAATAATAAGAATGATAATTATAAGAAGAAGAAGATGAAGAAGAAGAAGAGGGTCCAGCAAAAATGAAATTAATTATTCAAAAAATAATTCAATACGTTACGGGAAAAGTTTTATCTCTGGAAATTGAACACTGTTACAAGGAAACAGCCAATGAAATCGTATCAAAACCTACCTTGAAATTTACCTGGGAAAATCTACGTCCTTTAGAAAGACTTTTTTTTTCTAGAAAATGTACATGACCTACATGATTCACCACCATTAGCCAGTCATGACCAGGGCTAAAATCGAGTGACTTTTGGTGACCCGGTCTCGGAATCGGAATTTCGAAGCCGTAGTTTTCGAGCTCTGGGGATAGCGTCTACGG